>NQII01004401.1:0-75353 GCA_002778355.1 Clitarchus hookeri
GTGTTTCTTCAGCATGTGTTTTTGATGTCGTGCGGAAATCACCCTACTATCTCGTCATTTCTCGGAGTGTACTAACTTCATGGGGCTTGCTAGGGGTTGTGAGGGAGTAGGTCCTGCGCTGCAGCGACATGTGTAACTAAGTATTCGTCCTCTGGGTTGACCTGTCCTTTCCGTCCACGTGACCCATGGCATGTGTTAACATGTAGGGTCTCGCGGGGAGGATAATATGGTGGGGAAGGGGGAGGTATGAGGGTTGTGGAAGCGCTGCTTCTAACATTTCCAATATGCATTATGCGCCAATTTCCCCCTCGTATCTTTGGCGCTGACACTTTCCATGCCAAAATCTCGGTTTTCGGTATTTGGTTGCATATCTGTAGAGCTAGCCACATCTATACCATGCTGCCTCCCCTCCCGCTCGGCTATCGCGATGTGTTTACTTGCTCGACTGTCCCGTAAACACATGACAGCTGTGACCTCCCACCCCTCTCTACGGCTCTTTCTCCCTTCGCGGCCTTCGCTCCTCCTAATCTGAGTGTTACTCAAGGACATGTATCCCCATTGAGAACAGGCATGCCCCTGCCTGCAAGAAGGGCCTAATACTCCGGCTCTGAGGCTACAACACAAGGCGTCTATTCACATGGTATATTATTATTTTAACACTTCGCATGCCGCCTACACTGCGAATAAAAGTTAATTTCCTTCTTAGTTATTGGGACCTTTTTAACATTTCTACAAGTCCACGGCATTAGGGGTTGGCACAAGAAACTGACTGACTTTTCCTGGGTTCTTTTTCTGCTGTGGACTGCATGTTACAGCACAGTGTAACTCCTGGCTACATATGTGAACTCGCAAAAATCAAATGCACAGGACGATACACATCTCGGACATTCTTACCTTACAGCCATTTTCTTACACGGTTGCACACCTTTGTACAGGGTTACACAACATGACCTACAGTGATCTATCCAGATCACTATACTTCTAACTTAGTCGCTCTTCTGTGCTTCAGCCTCCTGGTAAGGCGGACATATTCTTGATATATGCAAACAACTCAGGTGGTGTATGGCTGGTATATTGCACAGCTGCTGCCAGCATTTACGTTTTTGGTGACATGGTATTTATTTTTACGTCGGCACATAGGCCGTACAAATAAAAACCCTCTTATCTCCTGGGCTGGGACACTCTGTTCCCACGTTCAACTAATGTCTGGTGGCACTCTGCCGGTTTTAGAAATGGACTTCCGATGGTAAACGGAAGCAAACACACAAATAAAAGTGACTCATGGTACATGTAACTGTTACAACAACTCGCAGGCCGTGGAAGAACAAAAAATAAGACCCTTATCTTATCCTGCCTCTCAGCTTCTCCGAGCAGGCAAATGTCAACACAAAACACTCTCGGTAAAAAAAACTTAATACATTTTCACTTAGCACCTGGCTGATGGTCTACATTGGTACATTACCTTCACAGGTTAATTAAATAAAATTACACTCAGTCACACTTAAGTGTGGCATCAACATGCCTTTCGGCTGAAGGCCTAACTACACAGGTCAAACTGTAAACAGTTTGTCGCACTTGAATTGTGGCATTCTTTAGGTTGGCAGGTCGGGTATCCTGCCCTAGTTTTTCTCAGTGGGTGACATGGGTAAACACTTACCCACAGTCTGTTTCTTTCGGCTGTAGGGTGCCTTGTTCTGCCTCGCACTGTGAACCTGGGAGAATCTGGACAGCTGTGGCGAGGGTGGGGAAGGATTAATTTCCTTCCTCTCGTTCTGTTGACTCTCTGGACTGCTGCGTTGCAGACTCATCCTCAGATGTGACTGCGGTCTCCCGGGTTCGAATCTTGGTCGGTGTACTCTCTCCATTGCTTCGCTTCTCGCATACTGTCTATTCTTAGTCCTCTTGTTTCATCTCGCTTCTCGCCCGTTTTCCTTCACACCGTCTTCCCGTGCGCATGTATTTCTGGCCTGGTGTTTCTTATCGGCTGGCGGTGCGTGGCTGGGTGTGTTATCGCCCGGCTCTCCACACTTTATAATCGCCCGGCGTAGCAGCTGGGGTGTATTAACTGAGATAGCGCGCACGGCGCTGGGCGGCCTTGCAGCGTTTATTGTTTTTGCCAGCTATCTTCCCTCTGCCTTGTGTCACCGCCTGGTGACCTAGTGGCCTACTGCGGGTCCTACATTTCGTTTTTCCCATCTGTGAGCATTTGTGGCCCGATAAGCGCGTCTCACCGGCACTCCGTTTATCCTGCCTAACTGCGCAATTAATCACGTGTCTGCCTGACATGTTCTCGTCATTGACATTGGCCCCCATTCAGGGCACTCATGACCTAATTTTCTTATCTGTTGGCACAGTTTTTCATTCCTGACCGCCTGATTTATCCCACGTCATTTCNGCACTCATGACCTAATTTTCTTATCTGTTGGCACAGTTTTTCATTCCTGACCGCCTGATTTATCCCACGTCATTTCCCACTATCCAGTGGAAATGACCTCGCGTTTCCTACCGTTCCAGCTCCTTGCTACTCTCTTCGCTTGTTTCTGCACCTACTGTCGCTTTGTCTCCTCTCTCGTCCCATGTTGTTTCTCGCCATTCTCACCACTATCACTATCGTCCATCATCCAATGGGCTGTTGTGGCCTACTTCGCTAAACACCCTTCGTTGTCCCACTTTGCTCTCTCGAACTCGNGTCCATCATCCAATGGGCTGTTGTGGCCTACTTCGCTAAACACCCTTCGTTGTCCCACTTTGCTCTCTCGAACTCACTCCTACACTCGTTCTCGTCAATTCCTAGTTTGTTGGCCTCGGATTTTGACTCATAGCAGGTTAATAAATGCTGTANCTCCTACACTCGTTCTCGTCAATTCCTAGTTTGTTGGCCTCGGATTTTGACTCATAGCAGGTTAATAAATGCTGTAGTGGGGGGCACGGGGGTTTGACACTCCCCGAAGTCTTTGGTTCAGCCTGCTAGTTCGTTAATTCGGTACAGGTGAGACCCCTTTTCTCAGGAATAGTCTGCTTCTTGATTTGGTCTCTACAGACTTATCTACTCCCCACATTGGGAGCCATTTTAACTTGATGCTACTCCCCACTTGTGGTGTACAGAGTGAGTAGTAGAGTCCTCAGTTAATGTTCGATGGCACAGGCTATAAGGTGCCTTGAAGGTTGAGGTTATATCAAACAATTAACTTCATCATGTTGTGGGTTTTAACATGTTTATTTGTCCAGAAATTTATTCATACATTCCTGGAACTTTTCTTGGAGTTTATACGTACTTTTCCGGCACCTTGTGCCGAGAATTTATTGATACATTTCGACACTGCGAGTTTTTGGCCTGAAGGGCTGATTACAATGTTCTGACTATGTTTCCGATGCTGTGGGGGCATTAGGTGACAGGACACATCCCTGAGGGACGATGTTGTTACTTATCTGTACTTGTTGTGAGGTAGTGGTTCCGGCAGATAAGGTCTGGTGAGTTGGGGTGGTCCAGATACATTCCGGCAGTAGAGGAGATCTGGTGAGTTGGATGGCTCCTATTACAGACCCTAGGACTGGCTGTTGTTGGTGTGTTGCACTCAGGTGGCTTCCTCTCGATGTGTCACTTCTTGTTGAAGCTCACCACTCGCTCTGTTATCGGCGAAGGGTTGTAACAGACTGCTTACTTCCCTACCACGTCCCGGCGTGGGACACTGGTGGGCCTCACCCCGGCCTCTGTGCTCTCACCATGGGGCTGCACTGGAATATTCCCACTCTCTCGACATGGTGTTCCTTGTTAGAGCTCACCACTCGACTCCGCCTTCTCGGTGTGTTATTTTAACTGACTGACTGGTGACTGGTGACTGACTGACTCGCATCCTGGCATGGTGAAACTACTTGTCCGACGCAACTCTGGTAACTGTTTAACTCATTCTGCCCTGTGCCCCGAACCTCGTGTTTCGCATCCCTATATGGGTGACCCCTTAATGTTGTGATTCTCCTGACTACCTGCGCATCTCGGTTTGGCGGTACAGAAAGCCACCCCCCTGCCGCTCGTCGGCTTTCCGGCGACGGGGTTTCACTGACTGATGCGACTGACTCACTTGGCTGGGGTCCGATCTCCCTGGCCTCGGTTTCTCTCTGTGCGTGCACCTAACTGACTGGTTAACATCACTGATGTAACTGATTCTCCCTGCGCGGAGTATCGCAGCCTCCGACTGCCCCGATATCACTGACCGATGGACCCGATATCACTGACCCCTCCCTTGTCTCGAAAAAACACCTTTTAAACTCTCTGTACTCCTTCCCTAGATTCCTACACGTGTCTCCCTTGTTGGGGGAGGGAGGAGGAAGTGTGCAGTACAAAGCGCTTCATCCATGCACCCTGGTTCTTGTAGATGTGTTGGGGAGGGGTGTGGTGTGGGCCAGTTGCCCCTGCCATACACTGTCAGCTTATTCTCGGTGCGTGTTCTTTCAGCACATTTTTTTTTGACGTCAGGAGGAAATCGCCCTACTATTTCGTCTTTTCTCGGGGTGTACAAATTTCATGGGGCTTGCTAGGGGTGGTGAGGGAGAGAGTCCTGCGCTGCAGCGACACGTGTAACTGAGTGTCTTTCCTCTGGGTTGACCTGTCCTGGCAGTCCACGTGTCCTGCGACGCGTGTCAACTTGTAGGTGTTTGCGGGGAGGATAATATGGTGGGGGAGGGGGAGATGTGAGGGTTGTGACAGCGCCGCTTCTAACACTTCCAATATGCGTTACGCATCACCTTATGTTCAATAAAGTCCATCTTATACTTCTGGGTTCTACCGAATCATGACTCATTATTTAGCTACGCCCATAACCCCTTTCATGTATGAATTGACTTATAAGGAAATTCGTAACAGTAGATATATGTACTGGCGGCAAGTTTAATAGTTTCGTCAAAAANATATATGTACTGGCGGCAAGTTTAATAGTTTCGTCAAAAAACCAGGTTTTCAAACACTCTGCAACCCAGTTCAAGCGCCAAACAGGTGTAACCCTTACGGAAAATTTTTTAATAAAATGTTTTTCGTTAGAGCTTTGTGAGATTCACATTTCACGTCTAGACATGAATGAAGATTTCATTTGACTTAAGGTCTCATGAAATATTTCGACACATTTTTGGTACCTAAATAATGATAATAGTGTAATACACACGAGGTATGGGCGATATCGTATAAATACGTCAAATTAAAACTTAATTTTGTTGAAAATGTTTGTGGATTCATAGCAGGTAGCCTATATGAAGGGTATTCAAAGTTAATATCTCAATTTATAAGACAACCGTTTATGTTCCTGTCCTATATTGCGGTAATCGCTTTGGTGTGATACCAATGTGAGCAACAGGGTGGCCAGGCGATAGACCGAGACAAGCCCCTGAAAATACTGAGGTTCTGCCGTCTGAAAACCTATGATTAAATACCGCGTCATATGAAACCCAAACTCTGACATTTGACACTCGTATTAACTTTCTATGGGAATGCGTAGTCGTCGCCTATAACGAAGAGTGCGACTGTTACACATTACGACGGACGAAATTGTTGCCCATTTTCCATCATCAAATTACGTATATACGTATCCTGGATTCAACGTGTATTGGCAATCAGAGTATCTAACTGAACTTGTCGCAAAAAAAAAACAGCTATGGGACGCATTACAGTTGTTGAGCACAGATGGGTGGTTCTTACGACTCATGGATGAGTATCATGACCTTAGTCAAAGTCACGCAAGGCTACCGCAGCAAGATGGCGTCGTGAGTGAGGAGATTTGGGCGGCTCTTAACATCGAGGTCTTGAGAGCCGATGAGGGTGAAATTAGATGAGGTATGGAACGGCGTCGGAATGCACGGGCGGGGGAAACGGAAGATCCCCGAGAAAAACCCATCGACTAGCGGCATCGTACGGCACGATTCCCACATGAGAAAATACGGCAGCGACCCCCGCAGGGAATTGAACCCGGGTCGGCTTGGTGTCATGCGAGTGATCTAACCACTTCACCATCGCGGTCCCTACCATCGCCTTCGAGCGCTATGGAGGCGAGTCAAACCTACCGGGGATCGAGCCGAAATATCGCAAGTTGAGAGAAAATACCACGAAGGGAAACAATGTTCGGTATTTGTAACTCAGGCGAATCACTTAGCGCTATTCCGGCGGCACCTCCTTTGCAATCCAGAGTAGCGGACTGACATGTCACAGCAGTCCGGTTCACGAGTGCACTGCAGATTGAGATGTGGCGAGGACGATAGCTGGTGGCGGCGGGGTTTGTGCCGCCAATGGCAGTCGCTGTGGCTCTGCGCGGCGGGGCACCTCCCCTGAGCCAGATGTGCCTCCGCTAGAGATATTACACCTCCCGGTGGCGCCAACTTACTCCCTCGTACCTGCCCAGCTGCGCGCAGGGGGGCGGCGGTGCAACCACCGTCTGCTGCACGCACCACGTGACTATAGTCTATTTAGGTCAACTGAGCACTTTTGAAAGCCCTGCTTAATATATAATTCTGTATTTACATTGTGTATTATTACACCATAAGTAAAATTAGCATTGGCAAGGGCGTGGTCACTTTATTTGTATGTTGGTCAAACGAAAATATAAAATTATTAGAAAACCAATATTTTACTAATTTTTATAAAAAAAAATACATACATTTAAAAAAAGTTAAAAAAAATATTTTTGTCTTCACAAATGTTTACCTAGCACTTTTTATGTTAGACTATGTGCTTGTGTTTTCTGTCAAATCGTTGTTTACACGAATACGCGTATCTCACTTACTAAATGTTCTGGAAAGACGACTTTTCATCACAAAAGTAAAAAAAATAAAAATATCGAAACCCGTATTTTTTCACTTGTATCATCTTAATTGTACCCAAAGAAAGAAAAAATCGTGACAATGGTAAAAAAAAAAATACCATATATTATTTATTGCCTGCTTCACAGTTTCCTTAAACGGTAGGAGTGGAGAGTGGGTAGAGAAATGTAAGCAGCCCATAATATAAAGGTCTTGAGAGCCGATGAGAGTGAAGTGAGTATGGAGCATCATCGAAATGCAAGGGCGGGGAAACGGGAGATCCNAAGGTCTTGAGAGCCGATGAGAGTGAAGTGAGTATGGAGCATCATCGAAATGCAAGGGCGGGGAAACGGGAGATCCCCGAGTAAACCCCGCTAACCAGTGGCATCGTCCGGCGCGATTCCCACGAGTGAAGATCCGGGAGTAAACTAGCCAGGAATGTAATCCGGTTCGCCTTTGTGGGAGGCGAGTAGTCTGACTACTACACCAACGCGGCCTCTTTGGCTAACGGTATTTCAACATATTGCTGGCAAATTACTTCATTTTGTTAGCTTGTGGGTTTGGAGTTCGTGGTACGAGCCGCTGTCTCATATCTGTATTCGTGTGTATTCTGTACTAAAACGTAGGCTAGAAGACCTGTTCGGCTAAACTCCTACGGGGCCTAATGCTAGCTATGGGTTTGAAAGGGGGGAGGGGGGAGCTGTATTGATGAAACTCTTGAGGGTGAAGTGCTTTATACACGAAACTTTTGTAAGAAGTTACTCCTGTTAGTCTTTTAAGCAAAACGTCTTAAACTTTCGTGTATCATAGTGTTCTGGGCTGTAACCCAGATTAAGTTATATATATATGTAGTTCACCTTTTACACAAATTTAATTTAGTATTATACAGAAGTAATATAATGACTAGCCTTCTGGTGTAAAGAAGGGACGTTAAAGGTGACCGTAAATGAAACACAATTATGTATTTTGTTGTTCGAGGTTTCCGTGCTCAAACGTTCCCATAGCTGCTATAGTTTTCTGTAGTCTATTCGTTGTTACTTCCAACTTTCCTGATGTCCTGCAAATATACTTCCAGAGTACTCCCTAAGTTTTCTTCCGCCACGTGTAAACAAACGTAAACAAATGTTGTAAACACCAAAGAATAACCAATGTGGTGGAAAGAGAAACTAAAAGAAATGCTTTTATAGTGGATTGGGTATCCTTTATTGCATCCCTGAAAATCTGAATAGCACACGTAGCCACTCTTGTTTACAAATAAACCTTAATAAAAATTAAATTGTAATAGTATTCTGGGTAAGAAATAAATCTTACTCGCCTCTGCACAANTACAAATAAACCTTAATAAAAATTAAATTTTAATAGTATTCTGGGTAAGAAATAAATCTTACTCGCCTCTGCACAACATACCCCCTTTCTCTCTGTTTTCAATTCATATTGTGTATAAAATTATATTATAATTTGTAAACAAAATATGTACGAAAGCTTCAGCGAACTATAAAAGAAGTTGCATTAGTGTAAAAGGA
Source organism: Clitarchus hookeri (assembly GCA_002778355.1). Classification (NCBI taxonomy): domain Eukaryota; kingdom Metazoa; phylum Arthropoda; class Insecta; order Phasmatodea; family Phasmatidae; genus Clitarchus; species Clitarchus hookeri. The sequence goes on from NQII01004401.1 coordinate 8,304, forward strand.
AATATAAAATGGTTGTGATATATAATTTATTTCGGAAACAGCCAAAATTTTCCTTCGTAAGTAGATTGGTCAAAGGTTTAATTTACAATGTGTGAAGATACCATGCATCAATAGCCTATAACACTTTTAAAAACACCTCATGCAGTGTATCCTTCAAACCAAACGTGTAGAAATTCGCGTTGCCTTCGCCCAGGTGGGTAGAATTACATGCGTAATTGGCAACCAAAAGTAGAAACTTAGCAGGGCTACAAACTCGGGAAAGTAGGTTGAATTTCAGTCAATGTTACGTCGCCTTAAAAGAGGGCATGAGACGTAAATCAGCTCCAAATACGTAATTTCAAATGCATAAGGTTTTGGAAACCAACACTGAAAAATTAAGGAAGTGCACTCCTAGATAACGGATTTACCCATCTTTGTTAGCAAATGTTCTCCCATACACGTTTATATATTGTGCATATTATCTTGCGCTGCAACAATACATAAATATGTACGGTGTAACAAATATCCTGGCAGAAATACACTAGACTTGTGAAATATTTCCTCACGAAGTTAGTTAAAAATACGTGTGTAGGATTGTCATTAATTTTTTTTTATATCGGCTTCCATAAACTTGTAGATTACACTTAAAGTTTATAGCTAAACTTTATGGCCTACGCACTCTTAAGAAGCCGATAACACAGGCAAATAATTAACCCACTTGGATACTTTTCGCACAAAATATGTAAACCTTACGTTATAACTTAACGCAAATGAAGACACTTTTTTTGACTTCCGTATACCCGTATAAAAAAATATAAGCCAAACGTTGAAAATGTCACCTGGCTTCAACCATTTATTTAATAATTAATTAATTGTNATTATCTTGCGCTGCAACAATACATAAATATGTACGGTGTAACAAATATCCTGGCAGAAATACACTAGACTTGTGAAATATTTCCTCACGAAGTTAGTTAAAAATACGTGTGTAGGATTGTCATTAATTTTTTTTTATATCGGCTTCCATAAACTTGTAGATTACACTTAAAGTTTATAGCTAAACTTTATGGCCTACGCACTCTTAAGAAGCCGATAACACAGGCAAATAATTAACCCACTTGGATACTTTTCGCACAAAATATGTAAACCTTACGTTATAACTTAACGCAAATGAAGACACTTTTTTTGACTTCCGTATACCCGTATAAAAAAATATAAGCCAAACGTTGAAAATGTCACCTGGCTTCAACCATTTATTTAATAATTAATTAATTGTAGTCAATTAGCACTCAGACAACGATTATGTACCTTAAAATCGCGTAAAATTTAATTCGTAGAAATGAAAGAGTGTTATGAGAGATATAACTTACTATCCTTCATCTGTGTACAAGGTTTTGCACTTAGACAAACATGGAGTAAAAATAAAATTTTACAAATACTATAAATAGTGAATTTTCGAAAACATCGTAACTACTCAAAAGAAAAATACATTTAAAAAATACAATTTTCTGTTTTCGGTCTGATATTACAGTAAACTACTTTTCAAAACAACCGTGCAAATAAATTTAAGTAGTTTGGATACAATACTTACCTATCATTATATTGAGGCTCTCTCCAATCTAAAATGTAATCTAAGCTTGGCTCGTCAACTCAGCGGGCAAAAAACTTATCAGTTACTTAAATATCACAATTCGTAATGTTTTATTCCTACGCCGAAAATTGTATAAATAGCTAAACAAAGTAAGTGGATTCAATTTCATACAGTAATTTGTATAGGTAACTCGTTGACTGAAACAGATGTTATAAGAAATATATCGTTTTCTCACGCCAATTACCTTTCTTCGCTCCAATCTTGACAAATTTCATAATTGTAGGTAATAAGTATTTGAAAAAAATGATATATTTGTAAAAGCATTGAAATTATTAGAACTTGTTCGTATTAAGCCGCTCAATTATTACATTTTATCCTACGATTTTCCGTGTATATCTGTCTTGTCTCATAAAACGTGGGCACAAAATTGTGCTCTAAATATATCTGAAAATGTAAGGGAATATTCCTTGACCATAAGGGAAAATTACCTTACAAGAGTACGCGAAATTTCCAAGACAATTAGGTAAAATTTACGCAAAATGTACTCGACACATAAGGGAATATTCCCCGCAATGTATGAAAAACACCTCCCTCATATCACTTCGCTCCCAACCCGTAGCAGATGAGACTTTAAAAATGTAAACATGTCACGTAAACACCAAGGAATAACCAATATACCACGTTTGTGGGGTGAACCATAAGAAATGAATATTTTATAGTGGAGTATGTATCCTACAGTGCTGTCCTGATAACATGAATATGACGTATAAACGCTTGCTTACAAATAAAGTTAAAACATTTAATTTATATAATATTCTGCATAAGAACGAACCACCAACCTTCAGTGTTCAAGTTCAATGTGATCTTAATTACACCTCGATGCTTACGCAACATGTCCCCTCTATGCAAAGAAAAATGCATTTTTCGGACAATTTTCTGAATGTTTTGTTGCAATAAAAATTTGTGATGTATAATTACGCATTTTCTAGTGCCAAGCCTTTCACGGCGAAACTTCGTAACATTTTTATACCGCCATGCAAATTTACAACAAAAAACGTCAATGCTGAAGAATTAAAAAATTGTAATTTAGGTTGTTACTTTGTAGCCTACAATAGTTTCCGTCGTTGTGTCAGGAACTGCCACATAAATCTATTGAATGCAATTGTAATCGGGCTTCAACCTGCTCAAGATACTGCAACTGGCCGATGTCCCCTAGGCAGCTCGTTATGATTCCATAAATACAAACTAAACGTACTACATTTCATTCCAGTCACTCCGAACTCCTAGGTACACGAGTACGTAGGCATACTGTTATAATATCCACTGGACGGAAAATGTGTTATTCGTCATAGAGCACATTAAGTATTCGGCCACCATTATGGAAAAAAAAATAAGAGGCTAAACACGTAACACGGGTTTTAACATACTGTATGTAATGAAGAACTTACAGCCTACAACCATTGGTAATTCTATCGTTACCAATGATTCTCCATTAGATCAAGATCCAGGTTGTACTGTAATGAATGCTGGGAACTGGACCTGAGAGTTTTTTAAGTAATTTTCACGAACCTTGTCCCGAAAACGCATTTTTCTTTGCATAGAGGCGACATGTTGCGTATGCACCGTGGTGTAATGAAGAGCACATTGAATTTGAACACCGAAAGTTGGTGATCCGCTCCCGACCCCTAGCAAATGAGATTTTAAAGCATGTTAAATTGGACATTCAGTGATGTCGGTAAATGTAATCTGTTAGAAGCTTCCACTTACATGATAACTCATGTCCTCATTATATTTTCCCACACATTGTGGGGAATATTCGCTTAATTGTAGCGAAAATTTTGAGTACATTTGTCGGGTAATTTTTCCGTATGTTCAAGGAATATTCTCTTACATTTGCTAGGGAAATTTACAGCACATTTGTGGGGTAACATTCCCTTCCGTGTTTGTGTTAATTTATTCCCTTATAGCTAAGGTAGGTTAACTTACTTTTATTTATATAAAGTTAAACTAGCCCATGAAATTAAGTACAGTTAATATTATTACTGTTATAGATTTTAATTTCGCTAGTGCAGAAAGGAAAGAATTGTTCGTTCTTCAGTACAGTTTCCTCTCAGTATCTAAAGAGTCTCCCGTCAGCAGCCATGACTTAATTTGCAAAGTTAACGTAAGCGCTGGATGACTAAAGCATGTGAAAATTAGCCTACTATATGACTATATATAAAACAAATTTTTGTCGTGTTGCCACAGTGAAATTTCGAGCACCTCTTCACACATACGTGGTCAAACGACAATCGACACTGTCGCGCCAATTTTTTACCGACCTAATTTCACGCACCGACTACCGGAGTTACGGAGTTACTCCTGTTCATTTTGACATGTTAGAGGAAATAATAAATTTTTTAATGTCGATGCGTTAATTTTTTAGGTTCCAAGAAATAAGGGGAAAATGTATAGTTGATTTGAAGGTAAACACTTCTTTAAATAGTAGATTGTGGATTCAAGATCGACAAAACATATTGCTAGAGATCTTATCATTTCGCGTTATATTATGGCACTAGGTTAGAATTCACAGATGTTTACATACCGTAATTGAGCACAGTTCTAAACCTTAGCACAGGTTATGTGTCCATTGGTAACAGTGATTCAAGCCTCACATAGAGTGCAGTGACTTCGATATTCTGAATTTCTTAAAACGATGTAATTTGGATTTTGTAGAAATACTTCAGCAATCACGACGCAGCCACACGAAGAAAGAAAACAATTAAGTGATATTCACTTAATTTATGAGATGTAATATTATAAAACTGTTGCACACATTTGAAGTCGATTAACTATCGCGCTTTCATGTCGTCATATGTCGCTCTGAAAAGTCAAAAGTCTGCTTTGATCGAGACCGGCACTCGATGAAACAAAAGAATGAGTCTCGATCGACCTACTGAGATCCGTGGGTTTGAGTTCACGCGAATACTTCGTTAAAGTCGCATGACCATATCGTTACAGGATATGTCGTTAAAAACTAATTAACACGTTGTGTTTTCAAAGTTTCTCTACTTGCGCATGCGCACACGTCTTGCTTGGAAGCCTCCTGAAATCGTTCCCCTCCTTTCAAGAACCACCAATCACCACCATAAGCGATCTTGCGTTTGGCCAAAGCAGTTGAGCCACGTATCCGGAGAAACGACAACTGCCAAAGACCAGCCTTCTTAAATAGCTTCAGGTAAGCCGTGCAGACAACTTCTCTGATTTATCCGCGAGGGCGTTGCTATTGGTAGTCTACAAACTGGGATAAGGAACATTCCTGAGTCGTTGATATCGGAAAAGCTAGGCGAGCAATCAAAGTATAAATGTGGCCGACAACCGGGTTGTGTCCACACGAAGCTTCAAGGCCGACACCAACGTGGGCTACTCCAGTAGATGTCGCTCTGACAGAGAGTGTAGTATGATCAGTGCGGGGACTCTCTGTAGAGCCGCGAGCTAGTAAGCTCGCTGTTTGGTTAACCAGCCATTCAGGGCGGCGACTATTTCGAGCTGGTGTTGGTACTCCCTCCGAGAAGTCTGGCGATCGTAAGGGGTGGTCTTAATTGAGACTCCTTCCCCACTGCTGGCTGCGTGACACCGATGCCGCAGATATTCTTGCTCTCCTCCGAGGTTGCTGCGTTGGTTACGGCTTACACTGCTTCCTCACTTCTCTCGGCTACCGATGCGGCGATAGTGGAACTCCACTGCTCAAGAAATTCCTGCCATTCATTCTTCATCACACTTATTTCCTGTTTCTCTTCATTCTCGACACTGATCGTTCTTTCACTGAACACTATCAATCCTGTCGTTTACAGAGTTCATTATTTCATTTACTCTGTCCATTATTTCATTCACACTGTCAATTTTCGTGTTCACTAACTCGCCAATTCCTTCTATTTTCCTGTCTACATTATCGTGTCTACATTTTCATTTACATGGTATATTTTTCTGTCTATATTCTCATTTACACTATTTGATGTTTAAATTACAGAACTAATGAGAATATTTAAAGTTTCATTCACACTTTATTTTACATAACTAACTTGGTTATTTACATCTTCTTTCAAGCTATTTACACTTGCGCTCGCACTAACCATCTGGCTACTTAGCCCATCATGTAAACTCACAGTGCTTCCAGTACTGCAGACATTTTTCTAGTTGACATTTACTGCGATGGTTGTACAAAACAGTCTTAATTTTTACGGCCTGCAGCTACTAAAGCTATTTTTTTTACTGTAACTAATTACTTTCCTTTTGAAAAGCTTAATTTAAATAAATTAATTAACAATTGCCACTATCCCACTTCTGACACCAGGGTCACATGGGACGCCTGAGGGGCGTATCTGAGTTCGTGAGGTATGGAGTTCTTAATAAAAATAAATTAACTAAATTTCATTTCTCATTTATTCACACATCTATTATTTACAGCGTTAAATTATCTGGATCGACTATTACTCTTTCTATTTAACAGTGAGCGAAATATACAAGGTCTTTTTCAACTCTAAAATCAACATCCTTCTTGGTGTTTCTGTTTGGTTACAGTCAATTAACTCATACTCATCATTAACACGTGTTCAATCTACATGTTGCCACCATTTGTAATGTCTTTCACTCACGCGTCTAGTCCAATAGTCCAGCCTGCCAGCCACACTCTTCGCTGCTTGATACTCGCAGTCGCAGATTTCCTTTATGCTGGTCACTTCTCTCGCCACTCGTCTTCTATCGCTCGGAACTCAGCCACTCATCAATTCCACAACTACTACAACCGGCTCGGAGGCCTGTCACACTTTTATATCGGTTGCCCTGACCATCTGGAAGGTTCGACGCACCCCGAGTCGCGCTGAGAGAAACGAGGTCAGTAATCCAGAGCACTCTTCAGATAAATGCAGAAATCCTATCCACCAAAGATTAGGAGTGGCGAGCAGCCAAAGGGTTATCGCGGCAGAATGCCTTCATAACTCAAAACGCTGGTAGGATTATCGCTCGCTTGTCATTCGAAACATTCCCTTGACTTGCCACCCTGCTATCATATCACGACTCTCTGTCCTCTTCGCTTGCGCGGGGCGGGCCAAGGTCAGTGGCGCAAACCAGTGGTACGCTACAATACGTATAACACATTTAAATCAATTAAAATCGCTTCCAAATAAATCGTTACATATTTTTGTACTTTTTCTACATTTATTTATTACCTAACATATCGTCTACGGTGAGTTAATCAGAGACGAACACAGTGCTGTTTGGACAAGCACGTGCAGGGAAGTAATAGTTTATGGTCTGTGCCATGAGAAACGTCGTGGGGTTCGCCTGGATCGACGTGGGAAAACCTTGGAAAGCCGAATTCAAGATAGCCGTATCGATAATCAAATGTGACTTTTCCCGAATGCAAGTCCAATTTGTTATCCCTGTACCATCTGACTCGTTATGTTGCCTTTTAATCGCGGCATAATACAGAAATACTTTTCATTAAACCACTACCACTATAATTGAGAATAATGGTTGCAAAAACCGTCTAGACTGATAAAATAGGGACATCCATCTCAATGGTTGTAGGTACTATCTAAATATTGTTCACAAACATAGCAATACCAACTGACCTGTTTTTTGTATTCCTGTCTGTGATTTTGTCACTGTTCATATTGTTGCTACAGCAGAGCATTANATACCAACTGACCTGTTTTTTGTATTCCTGTCTGTGATTTTGTCACTGTTCATATTGTTGCTACAGCAGAGCATTGTGTTCCTGCTACAAAACTTGTAGTACTTCCACCATAACTACTTCAACATCATTTTGATTGTTTCCACAACAATTAGAATTGCAGTAGCCTAATAGAATATGTTTGTAGTATTGAACTATTCTGTAATCGCGTTTAAGGGTAGCAGCAATGGAATAATCTGTAACGTTATTACAATCCTAGTTGTTGTGGGAACAAGTCAAATATTGTTGGAGTAGTTATTTTTTGTATTCTGAACGCAGTGTTATGCTGTAGCAACCATGTACAGTAGCGAATACAATCANTGTTGGAGTAGTTATTTTTTGTATTCTGAACGCAGTGTTATGCTGTAGCAACCATGTACAGTAGCGAATACAATCATATACAGAAACACAACTAAGAGTTCTGTTGATATTACTGTTTATTTTAACCATATTTGGATGTTACCTAAAGTCCATGCTGGATGATGCTGCAGGTCAGAAGGGTTTCTCAGGGATCTCACGGCCCCCCCCCTCTCTCTGGCATTACGGCGCTGCTCCATACTCACCTCGTTTTACCCTCATCGGCTCTCAAGACCTCGGTGTTCAGAGACTCCCTAATCTCTCCACTCTACTCGAGGCCTCGAAACGCGTTAAATATAAGGTCGAGTCTTGCTCACACGTCACTTGCCTCAGTCCTTTCGACTTTTTAAAGTTGACTCTGTATTGTTATGGCACTTTACTGAAGATAAAAGTATGATGCATGTCTGAAGACAACGAATATGAAATTTATCTCTTTAAAATTAGAGAACACACATCGGGCATGAGACGTTTCTTAATTGCTTTTAGTGTTTGGATACCACTAAAAACCACTCAACCGTTTTTAACTCATGAATTTTCTACCAAACCCCTGTAACGAACTTCATGCTCCAATCAGGTGAAACTCTTAGACTTAAAAGCGTTGGCTACCAAATAATTGGTTATTTAATATTTTTAGCACAAACTGTTAAAGATTTAGACATTATCAGTAATTACCTTTTCCTCACNAAATAATTGGTTATTTAATATTTTTAGCACAAACTGTTAAAGATTTAGACATTATCAGTAATTACCTTTTCCTCACAAAAAAAAAACCTTTGAGGGCATAGTTTTCGCATTAACACATGTCAGAATCACAATTTCCCTTTTTTATAAATATGAAAACTATTTTAAGTACATAAATTAGATAACTCTCACTGGAAAAAGATGCGAAGAGCTACTTCAAGGCAGCTATCAAATCGTACAGTAAAATATTTTTACAATAAAAAATGCTGAAAATAAGGAAAAATTTGCGTATTTTTTATTTGGGTCAGCCCCTGAATTTTTGTAAAATATCTTTCGCTAAACATACCTTTAAATGGATTGAGACAAATGCTTTCAACTGCCGCTGTTATATTTTTTCAAATAGTTTGGTTAATTTGGTTTATATATTGCAAAAACAGTAAATTATTTTTTTTAGCAAGTTATTCTGGCAAAACTTATCCGATATAAAAAAAATTGTTTGAGCGAAAATTAGTTACAGTTTAACAGTATATGGTACAAATATAAAATATTTTTTTTCGACGCCAACTCTTATAACCCTGAAATGTCGAGCCTGGTATTGAGTAGTGTAGTTAGCTTAAGAAAATAATGACACGTGCTATCACGTGGAGTGTGTCGTGCGGAATTGATGGCAGNCCAGCAACTTCTATTTCCACCCCGGGGCCGTCCTTGGGAGCTACGCTAAGGCGGGTGTTTCGTCAGCCCTTGTCACTCGCGCCCGAGGTGACTGGGTCGAGGCTGGGCCCTGCGTCGCTCCTCTTCCAGGAGGGGTCGGCATGGATGAGCGGAGGCTGCCGCCAACTCGAGTGGAGTGGAGAGATTTGGGCAGCTTTTAACATCGGGGTCTTGAGAGCTGATGAGGGTAATGCGAGGTGAGTACGGAGCAGCGCCGGAATGCAAGGGCGGGGTAAACGGGATATCCCCGAGGAAACCCGCTGACCAGCGGTATCGACTGGCACGATTCTCACATGCGANAAGGGCGGGGTAAACGGGATATCCCCGAGGAAACCCGCTGACCAGCGGTATCGACTGGCACGATTCTCACATGCGAAAATCCGGGGAGTGATCCCACCGGGAATTGAACCCGGTTCGCTTTGATGGGAGGCGAGTACTCTAACCACTACGCCNAAATAATTGGTTATTTAATATTTTTAGCACAAACTGTTAAAGATTTAGACATTATCAGTAATTACCTTTTCCTCATAAAAAATAAACCTTTGAGCGCATAGTTTTCGCATAAACACATGTCAGAATCACAATTTCCCTGTTTTATAAATATGAAAACTATTTTAAGTACATAAATTAGATAACTCTCACTGGAAAAAGATGCGAAGAGCTACTTCAAGGCATCTATCAAATCGTACAGTAAAATATTTTTACAATAAAAAATGCTGAAAATAAGGAAAATTTTGCGTATTTTTTATTTGGGTCAGCCCCTGAATTTTTGTAAAATATCTTTCGCTAAACATACCTTGAAATGGATTGAGACAAATGCTTTCAACTGCCGCTGTTACATTTTTTAAAATAGTTTGGTTAATTTAGTTTGTATATTGCAAAAACAGTAAATTATTTTTTTTAGCAAGTTATTCTGGCAAAACTTGTCCGATATAAAAAAAATTGTTTGAGCGAAAATTAGTTACAGTTTAACAGTATATGGTACAAATATAAAATATTTTTTTTCGACGCCAACTCTTATAACCCTGAAATGTCAAGCCTGGTCTTGAGTAGTGTAGTTAGCTTAAGAAAATAATGACACGTGCTATCACGTGGAGTGTGTCGTGCGGAATTGATGGCAGTACGGGGGAAGTGGGGTAGGCGGGTAAAGCAGATGNGTACGGGGGAAGTGGGGTAGGCGGGTAAAGCAGATGCGAACGGCATCGCGACAGAGTGCCGCTTGTAAACGTAGCCGGGCTCTCATGAATGATTTCGCCGGCAGATCGCCTGGTTCGCGAGAGAGGAGCCGGCATCGGCGACGAGAGTGCTGTTAAATAAGTCAGGCTGGTTTGGAAAAGGAGGGAGGGGGANCACCGTGGACCCGGGGGTACGGAATTTCCCCTAGCTGGGTGAGAAGTTCGGAGGGTCAAACGCCAGAGTAATTTTCCAAACTTAAGCGACTTTCTGACGAAATAAGTATCGCTCATTGAGTAAAATATTTCCATAAAATAAAATGTAACTTTTTCATGACGGTACACACTATTGATTGCCGCTGAATATGCCCACTGACTATAGTTTCTGGGAGTTGATTTATCACTCTGATTTCTCTTCGTAGTTACGCCACTGAATAAATATATCCCTCCGGTCACCTCGAAGAATATATGCAATGGAAGACGAGATCAGGATGGAACAATGGCGGTATAAAGACGAGGAAGGGTAGCGGAAGTGGCCACAACACAACAGTGTCCGCCAAACTCCCCGAGTGAAATCACCAAGAGATAGTTTTTACAGCGAGCTATGCAGTCAAACCAAGCCGAGGGTTTAGTTCTGTTTGCTGCCCTGACAAATATGAGTTCAATTATGTTCACGNAGCTATGCAGTCAAACCAAGCCGAGGGTTTAGTTCTGTTTGCTGCCCTGACAAATATGAGTTCAATTATGTTCACGGAACTGAGTTTTTTTTCGTCTTATAAATGTAAATAACTGTGCACAGATAAAATAAAAAATATGGAAATATTCTTAATTACTTGCCTTTCCCGCAACGCATTTTTTACTCATTCAAACTCTGTGTTTTAGTTCCGTTGTATTACATCTTAATAATTTACTGTGGTTAAACGTATAATATCGTCGGTAAATCTCATTGAAGACGTGTTCGAGTACTCCTTTCCAACAGTTTTTATTACTGTACATAAATTGGGGTACGGAAAAAACCAATACAGTATGTATTGCTAGTAAATGAGAGAACGAGGGATGAGAGAGAGAGAGATACCACATTATTTGAGTAGAAAGGGATATGAGGTTAAGAGTGGCCACACCAGTTGCCTAGTAACCAATATTCATGTCCCAACACTGAACCAGCTGTTATTCCCACAAATCTATCGAAACTATGTGGTTCTGAGCAAGGTTAGCTGTAGGGTGATCAGATTTATTAACTTGGAAAACAGGGCGCTTTACAAAATTTGCCTTTAAAAAACAGGACACTTGAATAACAAAGAGCTCCAGTTCCATATTTAGCAAATTATTGCTATAATGAGACTTCATTCTATCATCAAAAAACACTAATTAATAGTGAATATTAAGTATTCATTGAAAGCATGTCTTATTATTTACGTGGAACTGCACTGTGTAAAAATCATTTTATGAATGAAATCTTAACTTTACAACTACCACCAATTATATTTATTTCACACATTAAAGCACGTGGATGTTTGACAATTGAAGAACAACAAAGCAGCGGAAGTAGGAAGATAAAGCGGAAACTGGGTATCGGGTGCTATTTGTAGTAACCAAGTAAATTATTTTAAAAGCATTGAAGAAAAAAAATAACTGAGCCTTACTTTCCAAATCTGCATGCGTTCACTCATCTTGAGAAACGTATTTATGTTTAACCCGGCGGTACTCGCGTCTCTTTTTAAGTCATAAACAGTCGCGCGAGGTTCGAAAAGACCCAGATTTTAAATGTTTTGATTTTAATAACTCAATGAAATTTCGAGATCATTTGTAAATATATTAGAAAGAGGATAGTAAAAAAAACATAAAACATAAAATTCAAGAGGTTACTGGTAAATGTTACTTTTTACCATATAGGAAGTAGAAAATCACTTCAACTTTTNAAAACATAAAATTCAAGAGGTTACTGGTAAATGTTACTTTTTACCATATAGGAAGTAGAAAATCACTTCAACTTTTTTTATATAATCTAGAAACAAATTCTTTTTTATTATTACAAATAATCAACAATCTTCTAAATAGTGGAACAATATTGAACATTATACGTAACATATTTTTATAATCAGTCTCCAAATTCTTATTTTTTATTCTGTCAGTGTTACAACAATCTGATCTTAGTTTTGGCTCAGTTTTTGATTGCAATTGATACATATAAATGTAGTATGATCTCTACAAATATAAGTACAGCACATTTGGCATTGCGTTTTGGTTTTTCTGTCCTTTTTGGTAGGGCAAATCGAACATCGTCCGCGCACATTACTAGACCCTGGCAAGGCCGGTCTGTCTGTATTTTCTTCTCTTCCAAGTACTTGAAACATTCTGTTTCGGATATGTCGGGGCAAAGTAGTGATAGAAGACCTCCTCTCTATCTGTGGTTTTACCAGAAATATAGCGATTTCTTTCAAAAAGTTGCGTCTTGCTATAGTTTCTTTTTGTAAACGAGTCATGTTTGCGTTATAAATGACATATGCATTTATTGCTCCCACATTCATGAGTCCAAAAAATATAGTTAGAGGCCATATTTTGCTTACCCTTGAGACAGAGTAAGTGCCACACATCTCATCGACGACGTCTACACCACACTTGTGGGCATTGTAATCTGTTATGATTTCTGGTTTCTGTTTTTCTCCAGTATCAGGATTTATTTTCGCATCATGATGCATTGTTGAAGCAAGAAGCACCACTTTTCTTTTCTTTGGCGAATAGGAAACCAACGTGCAATTATGCTGAAAGCCAAAGTATGTGGTGTTTTCTTCGCGCCGTCGTGTAACAACAAAACATGGTGGTATTTCTGGTTTATTTTCTTCAAATAACTCGGTCATCAACGGGAAACTTGTGAACCAGTTATCCATCACCACGTTCCGATGAGAGCCCCTGATTTGCTCAANTGTTTTCTTCGCGCCGTCGTGTAACAACAAAACATGGTGGTATTTCTGGTTTATTTTTACGAAGAGTTCCTACAATTGTTAGTCCATAATCTTCAAACAACTCGGTCATCAACGGGAAACTTGTGAACCAGTTANATTTTTACGAAGAGTTCCTACAACTGTTAGTCCATAATCTTCAAACAACTCGGTCATCAACGGGAAACTTGTGAAGCAGTTATCCATCACCACGTTCCAATGAGAGCCCCTGATTTGCTCAACCATTCATTTTACCACATCGGACCCAGAATTGCTCACACCATGTGTCCCTCCATTTTGCTTGCCAGTGTAAACTTCTAGACGGGCAGTATAATAAGTTCTTGAGTCAGCCATTACAAATATTTTAATCCCATATTTGGCGGGCTTATTGGGCATGTATNCCTCCATTTTGCTTGCCAGTGTAAACTTCTAGACGGGCAGTATAATAAGTTCTTGAGTCAGCCATTACAAATATTTTAATCCCATATTTGGCGGGCTTATTGGGCATGTATTGACGAAATGGACAACGGCCACGGAATGGTTCAAGCTTTTCATCGATTGTCACTGTATCTCCCAAAGAGTAATGTTTTTTTATAATTGCATCAAATTGAATAAAGAAGTCTCCGATTGCTGCCAATTTATCGTTTTGTCTCCTTTCTTCTAGTGTATTCAGATCATCAAATCTCAGACAACGAAGTAAGAAGTGGAATCTTTGGCGAGANTTTGTCTCCTTTCTTCTAGTGTATTCAGATCATCAAATCTCAGACAACGAAGTAAGAAGTGGAATCTTTGGCGAGATATTGTAGCAATGCATAAGTCTGATCCAGTGCCATCAGTTGCCCACAAGTCTAAAGTATTCAAGTGAGCTCCACGAAGTTTTCCACAATAATAAAGAAGCCCAAGTAGTGCCTTCAACTCCATCACATCCGTTGGCAAACAGTCTCTTTCTCTTTGGAATCTGTCGTGGATAGTATCAATATACATATTAGTATATGTTACAACTAGTTCTAATAAACTGTCAGGAAACATAAGACACCAGCAGTCGGAAGGCGTAAGTGCATCTTTTGCTTCATTGATTGGCCGTGGTACTTGGCTTATGATATTGTGACTACGGGTGCGAACATTTCTTGGAGGCTCTTCAATATTCCAATGAGCACCATTCTTACCCAGGTAGTAACCTTGACGGATGTAACTCAGAGGCACATCATTCAGATCGGGTCTTCTTTGCAGCAGATTGGCAGACACATTGCCGGAACGAAAATCTTCAGGCTCAGGAACTTCATCGTCCTCAGGAAATTCATCTTCGCCACTCTGACAGGAATCTGAGTCATAGTTGTCAATCTCCAAATGGTCTTCAATTTCTGAAGACATTTCACCTTCAATGTCTTCCTCTTCTAAAATGTTTGCTATTCTTTGGTCATTCAAACGGTTTCGTGCCATATCTACAAAGAAATAAAATCGAAATAATATTTTTGAAATCGAAAAATTACACTTACATATTACGTCGCGCACGGGTCGAAACGACCCATACTCACTTGACACGTCTGTATTATCCAAACGCCGCGCGGGAACTAGCTGCGGCGGGGTGTGCCGATAGCCTATAAAGGTACTTGAAGGTACCTAGCGCGACGACACGAATGAGCTAACACAAGAACAGTTATGACACACAAACTAGAGTACTGGGTCTTTCCGACCCAGGTGCGACTACCCGCGGGTTAATAACTGTTGAAAATAATAATCAGTCATATTATAGAAGTGAAATACTTGAAAATAATAAACCTATTAAATTAAACAACCATTTGTTGCAAGTTTGGAAAACAGGACATTTGGTGTCACCTTAAAAATTTGTCGTGACACCGGCACTGATCATGAAAAAAATAGGGCAATCCCGTTAAAAACGGAACGTCTGGTCACCGTAGCTTAGCACACTGCTTACATAAACATTTGCTTTGATACAACAGTGCACTACTTTTGACAAAGCGGTAACGCAAATATGATGTAAACAAAATGTAAGCAAACGGAACATCATTGTGTCAACACGTGGTTATGACAGTTAACATGGTATTTCTTGGGCGTTAGAGTCACGGAGTTTATGACGAAAATCTGTCCACCTTATCATTAGCCGATGGTCTAACGGCTTAGCCAACCGTGGGTCCTAGTCTTGGTTAATATGGGTTTTAGTTCACGACCTTCCGCCGGTGCATTTGGAGGCGCTAGCATCTGTGAATTAATTGTGACCACCGTGTATTTTTGAATGTCACAACTCGGCTCTCAAGTAGGCCTAGGTAATAATATGCTATGACCTAGCTTATGCTACGTTTTCGACAATCGCCATATTGTGACATCCAAATAAACGAAAATATGGTTGCTTGTTTATGCATCAAATAAATTTTAAGTGCTGCACAGTGTTAGAAAACGTTTCCTTAATTTAATGAAAAAGTGCTGGTAAAAAATCTATACAGAAGTGTTCGTAAACTCTCCGTAAGACTGCTGACACGTTGATTTTCAAAAACGGACTTTCCGTAAATTTTACAGAACTTCCCGTGAATTCGCGTAACATCTCCGTTAATATCCTAATAACGTTTTCAGTACTTCCAGTTAGAAAACAATAGATAACAAAGTTTATTTGATTTTCGTTACGTAGGTAACTGTGCACAAAAAAATATAGTTTTTTTAAAGAGATAAGTACATATACCTGAGCAAGATTTCAACCCTAGTAAAAAAAGTTACCAACTCGTTACTCTTACCACTCACCTGCAATATTTACGTAACTCTTGAGGAATTATTTTGGTATTCCTACTATAGATATATAAGCAACTTATTCAGTTTCTATTAAAGTTAGTGTATTTTAAGTGTTGCTAGATGTTACAGATGCCTGATTCTATTTCTTGATGTATGAAGGAATAGGTCTAAGTGGCGTGGATATCGTAACTGCCGCAGACACAATAATTTTCTTATTACAGTGGTGTACAAAGCTTCGTGTAGACTCGGCATTGTTCGTTACCGAAACCCGAAGCTATAGTAAATACGTATACATTCCTTTCATCAATAATATTTCGCCTCCAACCTTCGAAATGACACAATTTAACTGCACTGGGTTGATTAATAACTATTGCGAAACTTACTTTAATAATGCTTGTTTCGCCAGTTTTAGCATGTCTGTGCAATGTGAAGTTCAAAACAAACCCAACCAAATTGAACAAAGGGAACTCGAGGCAGCCGTGGACGTGAATCCATCTCTAGTAGTTACAGTTCAAAAAAGTAAACAATTTTCTCAATCTGATGAAAGGCAAATACCTAACGACAGACTGGCGTAGTGCCCAGTATAAAATAAGATGATTAAAAAAATGTGAGTGAGTCAGTTTTTCCGGTTTTTCTCACTTCCTTTTCTTTTTTAAGACACTCTTTCACTGACAGCTATTACATAATTTTATCGTCCCTGCTTCCTGACTATCAATACTTTTATCTTCCTAGGACGCTTCCTCAGTTACACCCATCAACGAACAACTTTGAAATCGGCGCTCATAAATGAGCTGCCACTTTGAAAAAAAAAAAAAAAACCTTTTTCATTTGCTGAAGTGTCAATTAATTTAGATAACTTACACATTAACCTCTTATAAAAAAAACTCTATCATGACAGCGCGGTCACTAGAACATCTGAACACGTAATTTTACGTGGTCTTGATGATACTGACCTGTGAATTTCAGATCTGAGCAAGATAGTTAATTAGATTTGTCGCTACGCAAAGTCAAGCAGTACTTCGAGTGTGTAAAGATAACCAAATTCCAGCTTTATACAAGGAAAGAAGTAGGCTGATTTTTTAATTTTCTACTGAAATTCCAAATATCGGCTGACGAACTCCTATGAAGTGTCATAAACCCGTGTTAAATCCATAGCGAGAATACAGGTTAGAGTGACTATGCCAGCTGCACAGTACTCACTTTCCGCATTCCAGCACTGGAATGCTTTATCTGGCAATAGCGCCATCAAAACAACGTGGATAGAATGTAAGGTCACAACTGTTTGTGCAAGCAAGAGCGTTGAGGTATTTGCACAGCTCTGCTAACGTAGCTTTAATTCTACCAGAATATATTCAAGATAACCAAGGTATTTTATGCGTGTGAAAGAGTGAGTCTGGTGAAAATTCAAACTCGTTCATCGATGCTGACGGAGTGATTTTGAGAGTTTTAATGGCGTTGTGGGGGTAACTGGAGTGGAGAGGTTGGGGCGGTTCTTAAAAACGAGGTCTTGAGAGACGATGAGAGTGAATCAAGATGGATATGGAGCAGCGTCGGAATGCAAGGGCAGGGAAAACGGGAGATCCCCGAGAAAAAAATCCGCCGACCCGCAGCATCATCCCGCTAGACTCCCGCGTGTAAATATCATTGGCCATACGTTTGCAACAACGCTGGCAGAAAAACTAAGTAAGTTCCGTACAGAATTACTGTGAGTTACACGTGAAAGCGCTGGGATACGATTTCGTATAGAAAATGAGAATGGAACAATAATACGGCTTACGTATGACTTATGGCTTATGTTAAGGAAAGTTCCCGCTCTTGAATATCGCGATATTCAAGTGGTTTTGTTTGGAAAATAGTTGTTTACTACTTGCGACAAAACAACAAATTCCTTAACAGGACAGTGATTCCCTGTGGNAATTCCTTAACAGGACAGTGATTCCCTGTGGTTGATATCATCCGACTTTCATTAAGAAAATACGCTGGCATATGGGTTGTACAGCTAACAGGCAAACAATCCTGGTGTGGCCTGCTGGAAATCGAACCCGGTTCGCCTTGGTAGGAGGCGAGCGCTATGCACTACGTCAGCCGCATTTCCCTATATATTGGCCAGCATTGGGGGCATGCACAGAGGAAGACGAAAATTGNGGTTGATATCATCCGACTTTCATTAAGAAAATACGCTGGCATATGGGTTGTACAGCTAACAGGCAAACAATCCTGGAGTGGCCTGCTGGAAATCGAACCCGGTTCGCCTTGGTAGGAGGCGAGCGCTATGCACTACGTCAGCCGCATTTCCCTATATATTGGCCAGCATTGGGGGCATGCACAGAGGAAGACGAAAATTGGTCCACTTCATCTTTACTATGCGGTTATAAATGACGCGGACGTTTGTTTACGTTCAGTTTTCCAACAGACTCACGCTTTTACAAAAAAAAAATTAATATGTTTGCCGTATTGAATATACACCAGTTGCATCGAGACTTAGTCAGAGGAAGCGTACTGTCATCTAAAACGAAGTATTTACGTAAACATTCGTCCAAGCCACGTGCGGCCGTGACAGTTTTTGGTGGCAAGAACACGTTAAACGTCGGGACTCGTGGAGTTGTTTGCTTTGTGGTCCGGATGCGCTCCATGCGATTCCGGGTCGAGTATTCACGGAGCAAAAATAAAAATCATCCTGCCTTTACTATTCCACCAAATTACGCATATGAGGTGCAACCAGAGAATCATGGGCGTATTGTATAGCTTTTCTATGGAAATGGTTCCAATGAGAAGAGAGGAGGAGAGAGTACTTGTATTAAGCGTAATGCAAATTTTTTGGTTGCTTATTAAATAATTTGTTGTTGTAGACAATTAATTGTGAAAAGAAAACTAGCTCTTAGTGATCTTAAATTTTTGATTAAATGGCTTTATTAGGAAACTAAGTGGGGATTTGACCACAAGCTACCCCTTACCTACATTCACGCAAGATGCTCGATAGCTACTTGGTTAATTTATACTATACACTCTAAATCTGAATCAGTGAGAATTTTACTGTTGAAGTCAGTTAAAAACATATAACTCATTCAACAGTCACTTCAACCAATTTAACTGGTGGATACGTGAAAAAACGCCAGTTTTCTTTCGCTTATTTATATAGTGATATTTTCCACTGACTCGTCAACCATTTCATTCGTTGTTTTTCTGTGACTTTTTTTACTCGTGGATCAGTTAAACAAGATGTATAAACTGAAATAACATCGCATAAACTAATTAAACACAAAAATACTTAATTAAATGAGAATTTCGTCTTTTGGAAAAACATTTTACGAAGCAAAATTAACATTTAGTCCTTTTTTCGTTTTTACTTCTTTCATTTCATTTTCACGTATTCATCACAGCGCTCGGTTTTGAAGGATTAAACTGCATTAAATGGAGGCGAAGTGTGTGCAATCATGCGTTTTATTTGTTTTAACAATCCCAACGTTATCGGTTAAACTACAAACAAAAGGAAAGGACACGCCATTTAAAGGCACCTTATTTTCGATAAAGAAGTAGAATGCATACAAATATTGTCCCCTTAACAGTCACTGTCCGTTTGGTAACTCGATTGGTAAAGTAACTGCTTGCGTGTGGAATAATGTCATTTCGAACCTTAGACGCCCCGAGTTTAGTATTATTTTCTTAATTACTTTAAGTTACACAACATAAACAGCGACTGTTGGAAATATGTTAATTTCTCATAATAATTACGCTAAATTCAAAAAAACTATAATTCGGCACAAACTTGGTTGCTGATACTTATTCAATCAGTGTAATTGTTTCACTGAAATAACTGATGGTTTTCCACCAATCCTAAGTGAAGTCATTTTCACTGATTCCAGTAGTTAAATTTCTCTGCGAATCAGTGGTTTTCCTGTTATTAGAATTTGAAGAGTAAATCTAAAAGTAATAAGGATTAAAAGGTAAATCACAAGAAAAATTTTACACGTTTATTTGTTATTAGTACATGTGATATTTCAGTAATTAAAAATTANAAAAGGTAAATCACAAGAAAAATTTTACACGTTTATTTGTTATTAGTACATGTGATATTTCAGTAATTAAAAATTATGTAAGCTGTAAGATATTATCTACATGTTGCATTCAGATATGCAACATAACGGAAATGGCTGAGGACTGAATAAATACTTTAAAAGCATGCTGTGCTCACTTGTATAATATTTTATATGTAGTACGTACGACATAAAATATCGTCATTACAGTTCACNAAAAGGTAAATCACAAGAAAAATTTTACACGTTTATTTGTTATTAGTACATGTGATATTTCAGTAATTAAAAATTGTGTAAGCTATAAGATATTATCTACATGTTGCATTCAGATATGCAACATAACGGAAATGGCTGAGGACTGAAAAAAAAATTTGAAAAGCATGCTGTGCTCACTTGTATAATATTTTATATGTAGTACGTACGACATAAAATATCGTCATTACAGTTCACTCCTTATTTTCGTAAAATATATTTCTTTATATTTGTTTTAATTATAATATTATACAGATTATTCAATTATTTTCCACGATTGTATAGGTTCTTAAACTTGTATATTAAAATGAATATCTTTATCTATAATTTTTGTGAACACTTTACACAGATGTTCATTATTGGCTATAAATGATGTTCAAGCCGGTTTATAAACCCTTGTATATCTATCTAAGGGAAGGAGTTTGAGGGGATTAATTTTGTTAAACATGAATATAGACTTGTTGACAGGAGACTTGCTACAAAATAGCTGTGATTAGAATATTTTTTTTAAACACTTCCGAGGAGATTAAGAGGAATTAAACTGCCGAATAACTAAATAATAATGACAAGCAATTCCCCTTACCTCCAGATTTTGAACCAATTGTGTTTATTTCTGTGTAGATGTGTATGTTTATGTGTTAGAGTGGGGGATAACACATTTTAAGTTCATTCATATTTGAAGTAAATTAAATATACTCGCATATAAAGAAGACAGTTCTACAAAGATGGCGATGCACTATGTCAAGCACAAACGGTATTACATATCTTTACACGACAATTAACTGCAGAACCGGAAATGGATGTTTTGTTTTTCTACGGGCATTGAATTAAATATCGGTGTGGCGTGATACGTAACACGTGCACAACATTACTCCTACTTATGCATTGTTTCCGTAACGATTAATTATGTTTGTTTTTTTTTGCGTAAGAGTTATTTTCATTCGAGAAGGAGATACGAAAACCTTAGGAATCACGTTTATTTATCCGTTTGTTTATCTATTTATTGAGACATCCTTCGCCACTTGACAATCTTCTGTACCGTGAATCTACGAGATGTTTTAAAACATACCCGCGCTTAAAATAAAATACGACTCGCGGTTCGCGATTGTCTCGGAAAATGTTTACTTAATAGTGTTAATACAGTCGTTTGAGTTACTTATTGAATTGTACGAAATGATGTTATAATGGAATATTGCTACATTTTACGACCCTTGNACGGGCATTGAATTAAATATCGGTGTGGCGTGATACGTAACACGTGCACAACATTACTCCTACTTATGCATTGTTCCCGTAACGATTAATTATGTTTGTTTTTTTTTGCGTAAGAGTTATTTTCATTCGAGAAGGAGATACGAAAACCTTAGGAATCACGTTTATTTATCCGTTTGTTTATTTATTTATTGTGACATCCATCGCCACTTGACAATCTTCTGTACCGTGAATCTACGAGATGTTTTAAAACATACCCGCGCTTAAAATAAAATACGACTCGCGGTTCGCGATTGTCCCGGAAAATGTTTACAGTCGTTTGAGTTACTTATTGAATTGTACGAAATGATGCTATAATGGAATATTGCTACATTTTACGACCCTTGTTTTACTATTAATCAATAAAATTCAGGTAAGAAGTTAACAAAGCACGTACTGAGCGCATGGCAGCGTTCAGCGAGCACGCTTTGTCCCCCTCAGTTCTACCCCCACCACATCGCCGTCACGTGATACCGTGACGTTAGGGGAGGGGGATCTATATTCGTCCATTGTCTTCGTCCAAAGATGAGTCCGAAGAAACGCAAGTGCTGACTGCTGGTGCATGTCACCCTGTGACGTCTCTGTCCACTTTTATCGCCGAATTTTTAACTTGATAGACGGTCATCTAAGAAATATGCGAAACTACATTCCTATGTAGCAGAAAGTGAAAACGAGATTCTTTAGACACGTTTTAACGCGCGAGAAATGTACGTTGCAAGATAAACAATGAGCATATGTACGAAACTTAAAAAAGACAGACACTTACAAGAAACACTACGTACCAACAAGTACTACCAAATATCGAAAATAAATTTCATAGAAACAATAGAAGCACGTATAACCCGTGCTACAGTCCTTTAATGTTGCGATTTTTTTTTTTAAACTTGAATGGGTTGACATAAGAAACAATTGAATATGAATAACATTCATCTGTCTATGTTTACTCCACTCATTTCTTAGTTTCTGAAACCTTTATTTCCGGGCATAGTAATAGTAGACCTCACAGAGAAGATTAAGGATTGCGCGCTAGCAAACTGCGCAACAATCACCGTTTTCCAACATTCCACTGCTTTTTTTTTTTTTACCAAAAACACACTTAAAAACAACATGGACAGGAATGTAAGTTAAGGAACTGTTTATATAAGTGCTTTGAGAAATCTGTACAATTTGTAATTCCACTAATTAAGTTTTAATGAAACTCGAATATATTGAAGTTTGTTCACAATGTGAATTTGACAGTTTTATCGGCGATGGTTAAGTCAGTTTTGGGTAAACTGCATGGAAAACGAGAATCGGCGCACGTCAACTGTTGGGCGCGGTTTTGCATCGAAACCTCCGGCGTGCGCGCTGAGCACCGAGTAGTTGACGTGCAGTTCCGCAGCCTGCTGTAACGCTGTAGATCCCGCGCCCTTAGCTCACTTCCCTACGCTACAGGATGACGCGGAATCTTAACTCGAGCATTGTATTTATGATTTGTTTTATAGTGGAAGCCTAGCAGTCGCAAGCCGCATCCTCAGCTGAGTTTCAACGCAGAATACAGCCTGATTCTTAAATCATGGGACAAACATTGATAGGTGGTAGAGCTCACTTAAACAAACAATTATTGTACAGGAATATATGGGCGGGAGTGACGCGTTGAGGCAGAAATACAAAAATAACACATGAAATGCAACACATTGTTTATTTACAAGGTCGCCACTAAATGCCTTTATACAGCAATGTTTATGATAATTGCTCAAAATTGCTACCACCGACAGTAATGCAAGCTTGGTAGCGTCGGTGGAGTGATTGGCGAACAGATTCAAATACGCCTGGTATTTCACGCACGCCACCATTGTCAGCCAATCACGCCATATGTAGAGGTCGCCAAGCATGCGTGACTGTTGGTGGATGCATTTCCAGCAACTGTTTTAACATTTTCTGTACGGAATCACTCNATTTTCTGTATGGAATCACTCGTTAAGTATGCTGCTAATGAACATTTTATGTTTCCGTTAATGTGTTATGTTTTTGTGTTTGTGCTTCAACGCTTCACTTTCGCCCATATATTCCTATACAATAATTGTTGGTTTTAGTGAGCTCTACCACCCCTCGATGTTTGTCCCATGATTTTAGAATCATCCTGTATATCTCTTCGCGCGCAAGGCGCTTCGGCCCCTGTGGGCGCGGTATCAAGAAACACTCGGTTCAAGTACAAGGCAATATTTCGACGGCGTCTAAACGTAACTTTCCGCGAAGGATGGCCGCCAGTAGCGGCTACTCAATTACAACAAAAAGTTGTTTCTCTAGCATATAAGCACGTAAACAAGTATTTTTGAAACATATTTTTATATGCACGATTTAAATCGCATGCATATGTACTAACTAAAGCTGTTATGGCGACTTTTGCAGTACGCCGGCAAGTTCCTTACAGAATTACTCTGGGTTACATGTGAAATCGCTAATATATGATTCCATATAGTAAATGATAAAGGATCAATAACACCGCTTATATCGCCATATTCAAGTGGTTTTTTTTTAAGTTATTAATTAACTACTTGCAATCAAACAACAAATTCCCGAACAGAATAGTAATATATTTAATTAAAATATAATGTAAAAAAACAATTGGTTGGTATTATCTNATTTAAATCGCACGCATATGTACTAACTAAAGCTGTTATGGCGACTTTTACAGTACGCTGGCAAGTTACTTACAGAATTACTCTGGGTTACATGTGAAAGCGCTAATATATGATTCCATATAGGAAATGATAAAGGATCAATAACACCGCTTATATCGCCATATTGAAGTGGTTTTTTTTTTTTAGTTATTAATTAACTACTTGCAAGCAAACAACAAATTCCCGAACAGAATAGTAATATATTTAATTAAAATATAATGTAAAAAAACAATTGGTTGGTATTATCTCCTTTTATCAAGAAAATGCGCTGCCCTATAGGTTGAATAGCTAAAGGACAAACAATCCTTTAAAAAGTTATATACGCTTTTGATGGTAAATTAAGCACTTTTAAATGCCCTAATTAGAATCTGTTTTTCTGCCCATTTTGTATCTTTTCGCTATACGAAAAATTTACTTTGCAACGGGACCGTTCACTTTTATTTATGCACCGAGAAATTAAAATTGTGAAATGATTTTGAATTTATGTCTCGCTATTATGACAGTTCTTGCTCTTATGCGCATAAAACCAACACATTAAGTTAAGTAAATTCAGTTTCAATATATTCAAACAACACGTTGATAATACAACGTTAAAGCACGGAACTACTTTTCCTACTTCCCTGCCAACTTTGCAATAAGTATTCCAGTTAGAGCTTGCGCTAAGTTGTATGCAATTACGCGGCAGTGCCTTTTTTCAAAGGTTAATTTCAAAAGTGCTCAGCATAAGCAAACATCCTATAACTTTTTTTCTCGATAACCGTTTTCATTATACTGTTACACCAAAGCAACCATCTCTGTTAATACAAATGTAATAATTAATTTACATAAAATAAATAAAACCGCTTTCAAAATTGTATACTATGTTTACACGGGAACTCTAATTTTCTTAACACGTTCGGTCAACCTGTCCATGATCGTGAACACGTTGCACATGAGTGGTATATATTACCAGTGCTGTACACAACAAGGAATCAGTGCCCAGTCTTCCTTATGGGTAATTTTATTTGTGAATTTTTGACCTCTTTGATATGAATGTTTAGTGCCAATATCATGGAGCACGTATCACTTTGTTAAATGGTTTCAAGAAATGCATAAAGCGGGGTCCGCGGTGGTGTAGTGGTCAGACTACTCGCCTCTCACCTAGGCGAACCGGGATCGATTCCCGGTGGGGCCGCTCCCGGATCTTTGCACGTAGGAATAGTGTCGGAATATGCTGANGCAAGGCATCAGTGCCCAGTCTTCCTTATGGGTAATTTTATTTGTGAATTTTTGACCTCTTTGATATGAATGTTTAGTGCCAATATCATGGAGCACGTATCACTTTGTTAAATGGTTTCAAGAAATGCATAAAGCGGGGTCCGCGGTGGTGAAGTGGTCAGACTACTCGCCTCTCACCTAGGCGAACCGGGATCGATTCCCGGTGGGGCCGCTCCCGGATTTTTGCACGTAGGAATAGTGTCGGAATATGCTGATTGTTGACGAGTTTCCTCGGGGATCTTCAATTTTCTCCGTCCTTGCATTCCGACTCAGCTCCATACTCACTTCACTTCATCTTTATCGGCTTTAAAGACGTCAGTGTTAAGAGCGGCCCAAGTATTTTCCCTCCACTCCTTAAGTAGAGCGGATACCAAATAATTACGTGATACCAACATTTGAACCCAACATTTAATGTGTGGCTGAATTGCTTAGTGAAATGTGTTTATTCTACTAATTAGTCTTTCTAGGAATACGGAATTATCTTCGAGAAATCAGTATTTAGGTATTTTGTTTTATTTCGAGTAATTTGCAGTATTCCAAAACACAAACATTAAAAAAATCTTTGATTTTGTGGAAGCGTATCTCCTGTAGCAAAAACAATTTTAAGTCGAGTCTTATTTTCTTCCTCATTTTTTTTACACCATTTCACACCATTTAGACCTGAGGTTCATAACAAACATGTTTACTAACGCCTGAGAAACCGGGAATTCTAACAATTAATTGTCACTGGAAATAGTTTAAAATTAAACACATGAGAGTTAGAAGCTATGACATAGTAATGTGTTTATATTACCACAGATATCCCAGTGTGACTTAATACATAGGCATTGATTGCAAATTCATGGCAATGTCGATTTCTGCATGCGGCTGAGGTAAAACCAGTATGCAGGAATAAACTAGCCTACTCTCTAAAATAAAAATTGTTTGAAATGATTCGAATTGGCAAATTTGACTGCATATCTGTTGAAAATGCTACAAAGGGAATCAGAAATTTTGTACTGATTATTTTAGTTGCTGGTATTCAGTTATTGAACACTGATTTCTGATGTTTCCTAGGGACCTACAAAGGACTGGCACAAAAAATCACTGCATTCGACTGTTTCACCAGTGGTCGCTTATTAATAAGAGTTTCAGTAGGATGAATTCCACTGAATGAAATCAATGATTCAGAATAAGAGGGTAAGCAAAGTTATCAGAAAATTTCATCCAACCGTGAACCAACTAGAGTGATTTCGAAGGACAAGTCGATTTCTACATCTTCATTGTAGGGTATATAAATAAAAGAAAGCTTGGTCGAGTTGCCCTCGCGTCGCTAGTGTTATGACGTACGAGTCAAAACTCTCTCTTTCTCTGTTTTTCTCTTTTTCTCTTTCTCTTTCACTCTTTTTCCTTTTTCTCTTTTTCTCTTTCTCTCTTTCTCTCTTTCTCTCTTTCTCTCTTTCTCTCTTTATATCTTTCTCTCTTTCTCACACAAACTATAACGGCAATTAATTGAGAATAAAAAGAAAATGTCAAGACTAACTGACAAGGCGTTTAGCTAACACACTCAAACCGTTGAGACTCAGCACTCGTTATTTAATTGTCCGAGGAAATTTCTTTAGGTTTTACGAACAAGTAGCCAGTTATGCGTTGTAAACAGATTGGACCGCCTGAGGTTTCCTGCCGTGCTCGAACATATTGAGTTAACTCGTTCCCGTCGTTGACTACTGAAGTAGTGTGTGATTGAGTGAATGATCACCGCCATGGAACGGACTGACGCTGCGAGCGAATAAACAGGTCCTGGACATCAAACAGCTGGCGGGTGGATCACCGATTGGGATACAGACTTCAAGGGAATGGGCAGCCTTAAGGCGAAGTAGTGAGCATACAAAGAACACAGAGTGGCGCCTCAACGAAGTTAAGTTGACTTCTTAGTTGGAAGGCTCTGTGTGGACTCAGCGTGTCTAATTCCCTTACAGGTTAATGTCGAAGTGTGGTACAGACGTAAAAGCCTAGACAGCTATTGATCACCAACCATGTTAGTTTACATTCCTGTCAATTGCGAAGATGAGTTTATCACTGACGGAGTAAAGCAAAAAAGAAAGCGATTCGCGTAATTGTAAATTATGTATCATACAGTTATACGTGAACGGTGTAGTTATATGTATAACTTCTACAGATCCTTATGCTATACGTGTTGTTCAGAGTAGTACTTTGTCCGTGTGCTCATTTCAGAAGATACAAACATACTGTATTATTATTTCTCCGTCCTTTCTACATGCAGCCACGGGAACTAGCTACTCACTAGGATAACCTTTGTGTATGGCTGCGATAGGTCACATAGGAAAAAATAAATAAATGGCGTGTGGGGAGTGCACCCAGGGCAAGACGGTCTTTCCAGCTGGGACCCGTAGGTGACCGTAATCCCCGGGCATGACAGAAATGAGACCCTAGAATGGAGTGGCGCTGAAATGCAAGGGTGGGGGAAATGGGAGTACCCCGAGAAAGCCCGCCGGCAAGCGGCATGGTCCAGCACAATTCCCACATACGAAAATCCAGGAGTGAAACCGCCGGGGATCGGACCCGGATCGCCGTGGTGGGAGGCGGGCGCCCTGGCCACTACGCCACCGCGGCCCCCTGGTTACATAGGAAACAGGGTGCACGTGAATCGAAAAGTTTAGGTGTAAAGAGGTTACCAACGAAAGACAAGATCAGCAATACGAGGCCGAGCTGAAACGCTTCTTCCCCAATCCCTTTCCAAATTTTCAGAACATTCGGTTTTACAAGATAGTTTATAAGTGCAGGAATCTTAATAAAAAAAAATTACTCTGTTGACCGCTTTCCAAATATGGAGTGGTTACTTTAATATAATAAATACTCTATCTATGACAAGTACCATCTGTACCAGTTCGGTATTACAGGAATAATTTCGTTACAGAACTAAACACAATAAAAAAAAGGCACGCAACATGACGTGACGTCACACAAATTTTTTCATCACAGTTATTGTTACGTTTGCTTACGTAATTTGACCATTAGTATTTTGGGTTCCACTGGAAAAAAATAAAACATCTGGCACTAAATATGTATGTTTCTTAAATAAAAATGTTTTAAGTTGGTATAGTCCTGAGCATTTTCTGAATATTAGTTGCACGTGACAGTTTTCAGTTCTAAACACAAAATTTGATGAGGCGCCCCATCCCAATCATGCAAAGAAGATAATCAGAAAAATAATAATTTCTTATGTGACATTCAGGCGGAAGCGATTATTGGCGATTCCAGAAGGGAAGCAAGACGGGGAATGCCACCATCCCGTCGGTAATGGAATTAGTAAGTTGTAATCCCAAGAATCACATCATCAGTAAAGTTTAACAGCTAAACAGCAGAATTTCGACAAGTTAGCGCACAAATACTAATGCTTCAATATTTCCTCATATTTATAATACAAAATTCACTTACCCTGAGCGGTAATACAATATCATTAACTCATAATAAGTTGATTTGAGAACACACGTAGAAATTCCGTTACAATACGCTATGCTTGAGTCTTTCAAAATAAATAAAACGGGTGCTTTCCGCACGAGTACGATAGAGCTCTCGACATATTTGGACGAATCGATAGTATCGATATCGACCAGCATACATAACATTTCTTTAGAGACACTTCCAATTACACAGATGTTGACAAGACAACAATTAAACTTTGAGATTTATAATTCTGTGTTAATTTTTACAACTAAAATCTTTTTAAATTTCTGTTAATTTCAAAGTAAATTTAAAAAAGTACACACAGATTATACAGTCACCAATATTACTGCCAATATAACAGTCAGAGCCACAAAAAATTAGAATTATCTTTACTTTAAAACAATTGCATTTACTTTATTGTTTATATTTTTTTATAATATACCGTACCTTTAAATTTAACTAACGGGTAATGGAGAAAAGGCAACCTTTACCATAAAGCAACTTAATAAATGTCCCCAAACAAACACACAAAAAAATTATAACATAAATATAAAAGTGTCACACAATGTGGGACGTTATTATCCTCACAGGTGAAGCCCTGGACAAAATGGTGACTAAGCTTTAACTTTCTAAAATAGGCAGCCACCAATAGAATATTATTTTTTTGTTTTAAACATTAATGCCTGTAATCCCAGCACAAAAAAGTTAGATTCCATAATTTCTCTCCAGCAATGTTATCGTTCGCTTCGACTCACTGAATCAGCTGCAGTTTGCTCGTGCATGGATTCGAACCCACGCCCCTCGTCGAAGACAGAGAAGACGTCATATTCAATGTTAATACTTCACAAGTTCGTGCAACCTCGTTTGAGTCCCTCCAGCATCCCGTTCTATCTGCAAAATGGATTTCATCGCGTTGCGAGTCAGGCGTCGCAGATCAACTTTGCGTGACGTCATCTGGCATCCGGGGCGTACGACGCTCTCTCTCTATCTCTCTTTATCTCTCTCTCTCTCTCTCTGATTTCCCCTCTCTCTCTCTCTTGGACGTGTATCATCTGACACGCGGGAGAAATGCGCTCACAAAAACAAAGCGACAGANGATTTCCCCTCCCCCTCTCTCTCTCTCTTGGACGTGTATCATCTGACACGCGGGAGAAATGCGCTCACAAAAACAAAGCGACAGATAGNCTCTGATTTCCCCTCTCTCTCTCTCTTGGACGTGTATCATCTGACACGCGGGAGAAATGCGCTCACAAAAACAAAGCGACAGATAGTGCCCCAAAGAATTCCCATCCCGCTGGCTTGGAAGAGCGGCAATAGTATTTCTCCCCGCCACCCTCACAAATCTTTGTCTCTCGAAGATGCGAGCGGAATCCACATCAGTTGCGGCTGAGGAGCGCGGGCAGATTTCATGCCAAACTTCAAAGTGTGTGTGGTTCTACTGCGCGCTTTCAAGTATAGCATCATTTCGCGATGAGATTTACGCCACCGTTCCATCTGGTTACAATTAGGCGTATTAACAGGTATAAGCTATTCACGGTAAAGTGAGCACTTTTGGAAGCTCTCTCATTTGGAATAATAGTCAATAAATATATTTTATTTTAGCATTAGACGTTAACTTTTGAGTACGGTGGAATTTACACACTGTGTTTATTACTTATAAGACAACATTTATTTAAATAGGTGGTTAAATGATAAAAAAAATGGCAGAGAAGAAAAAGTAACTACGGCTTCAAAAGTGTGTGCTTATCAGTTATTAAAAATTATATTTTCTTAGTAGCTCACACTAGTATAAATAAAATTTGTAACGGTACGGATACATTGTTTTGGATATCGGTACGCTAAATATGTGTGGGACTACTATTTTGATAATATATCTGATTTGCTAAAATTCCAAAAAAATGTCTTACCTTTGATGGCAATATTAGGATTCAAACTTTAGGGAAACGGAGGGGAAACAGAATGAATAGTTTCTGAATAACATTATGTATAAATTTGTGTATAGTTATACAAACTTATAATGATTGTGCCTTTATCTCATTTAATGTGCAAAGAAATAGGTTGATTCACTGTTTTCATAAAGTACTGCCAATTGTACCGTCAAAAAAAAAGGAAAAGATTATAGTATCGAACAGCCTCACCGGGTTGCATATTCTGTATACGTATTTACAAAAATTACGGCAAATATAAGTTAGTGCGTTTCTGCCGACATGATTAGTATCAAACAGGGTCAGTTTAGTTCAATAGCTAATAAGACGCTAATATCATATTTTTGCACACTGTGCATTCAGAAGTCCTCGTGGCAGTTATAGACCAACGCGGGGTTAATGTGACAAAGAGTCAATGTGAATAGTGCTCACCTCAGAACAGACGCATGGCTATGAGAACATTATTGTCGAGCAATTATTTGGTCATGAGGTCNACTATGTCACTCGACACGACTCATGCCACTTCAGCAACGCGGGGTTAATGTGACAAAGAGTCAATGTGAATAGTGCTCACCTCAGAACAGACGCATGGCTATGAGAACATTATTGTCGAGCAATTATTTGGTCATGAGGTCATACTCCTGTAACTAGGACACCCGAAGCTCCTGGTGAATTTGTGGAGAAATTGGAGTTCCTACGATACAACGTTCGAGTGCGTCTCAAGCATGCCCATCAGGGTTGAGGCGAGGGCACCACACCAGTCAATCCAAACGGGTTGAGGCCTTCTGTTACCAGGTAATCAACAACCGTCTATACAGTCCGATGTGAACGGGCATTGTCATATAAAGGCTAGTCACGCTAAAATGAGCACTTTTGAAAGCCCTGCTAATGATCTACTTGAGTGAACATTGTGTATCATTCCACCACATGTAAAATCAGCGTTGCCGTAGGCCTGGTCACTTTGCCCATGCGTCAGTCTGGGAAAACTGTGTAATTATTAGAACAGTGAGTATTTTACAAATTTTATAATTTCTAATTCAAATTTTCTAGTATACAGATTAAAAAACCTGAAAGCAAAATAGATCGTATCATTATTCACAAATGTTTACATAACACATTTTGGTTCAATGTTAAGACGTTGAACTACTTTCCCTCCGTCGGTACCAACTTTACAGGGCTTGTGCCAGTCAAATGTACACGTTAAAATATATGCAGGTAAGGGCAGTAAAATTCTATTCAAAGTTTGATTTCAAAAGTGCTCAGTTAACCGTTAATTTATATTAACTATAAATACGCATCCATTGTGCCACTGATAAACGTGATATGCCGTTGGAGAAAACCGTAATTGTATACCTGGGCAGTTAGACAGCCCCAGTCAAAAATATGTAGGATTGTACGTGAGCTCAATATGATACTACCCCGTATTGGCTGAGCACTTTTTAAGGCCCTGCTACATTATTCTTTCAAGCCAACTTCCATGTTTCCGCCACTTTTTAATATAAACATTGCCATATGACTTATAAATAACGTTACACATTTCACCGTTCTCAAAATTTAACACATGAGGCCGGAACAAAATTTGTTTATTACGATTCAATACTTGTTGGAAGGGCATTAAAAAGTACTCAGTTTACCGCAAATAGCATACACCATGATGCTGGGTACTCATCACTGATCTTAGCGAGACTGTACCTACTGTCTCGTAAGCCCACCAGGATCACAGCAAATACTAAGCATGGACTCACTGGCGTAAAGAGGTGACGTACCCACCACGGAGTAGATAATTACGCAGAGAGTAAATAGCGTGGCGGTTCCTTTGATGTGAGCGTGCCCGTTATCTGATTGGCTGCGCGAGACTCTGGTAACGGGAATGGTGTCCGATTGGCCATTGAATGCTTGTGGCCGCCTGGTTGAAGGAAGTTTTCACGTCTGAGACCTAAAAGCGCGGGAGCGCTAGGGGCGACCGAGACATGCGCATCAACTCTCTCATCACCTCTACGCGCAAAGTACTGAACTGGCGTGCAGTATTGCCGTTGATAACGCGCCTCTATGATACATTCAGCTGAGACGCTATAATTTTATGAGGTAGTAATAAATATGAAGGTTTGATGCACGTCCCTATTCCTTTTTGTAATGTTTAGTACCGGAATGGTCATATCTAAAAATTACCGTTAAAAGACCCATTTGAGGCAATTTCACTATCACGAAATCATGTTTTAGAGAGAACTGGAGGAACTGTAAAACGTATACAGACGCGTAACGTTTCTCAAATGCTATTCGGAAGCAGACTTCACTCAGACATGTTGGACGGCTTTTTTAATAAAACGTTTTCTGCTGGAGCTCTGCATACCGTTCGATGGCCAACCCAGGTGGCCACCTTAAGGCGGTCACCTAGTGAGAGGTATGTTTGTATGAGTGAGGCAGAAATCGACAAAGCGCTACGGCTGACGCCAAACGGCATATGTGAAGCAGTTTAGCCTCTACGTGCGAGGTGCTCGACTGGAGTGTAGTCTTTCCTTCGGCGACTTTAGGGCTCAGTTTCACCTCTTTTGCAGGAATTCTTCGTTTTCTCTTCATAATATCTGATTCATAGTAATTACTAACAATGTGTGATTATAGAAAATATACATTTTAATGGTTGCATAATATTTCTGTGCTTTATTTTCATTGTGTGTTATCTGGTAGTTGTAAAAAGTCAGAAACATATTTATATTTTATCGATACTTTCCTGCCGTTTTGTAAGCAGGAAATAACACGCAAGAAAATAAGAGACAAAATTATTAAACAACTTATAAATTGCAGATTTTCTATTAATGAAACATTTCCAATAATACATCAGACTATCAATGAGTGAGTGAGTGAGTGAGTGAAGAGATTTGGGCAGCTCTTAACAGCAAGATCTTGAAAGCCGATAATGGCTATTGAGATTAGTAGATATGGAGCCGCGCCGGAATGAAAGGGCGGGGAAAACGGGAGATACCCGCGAAAACCCGCCGACTAGCGGCATCGTCCGGCACGATTCCCACATGCGAAAATGCGGAAGTGTCTCGGCCGTGGATTGAACCTTGGTGGTAGGCGAGCAGGCTTACCGATCAGCCACCGCGGCACCACGATCAATGAGATGCATCTCGCAGGCCTCGGAGCATACGGTTCCACTTCACGCAAGCGTTGGAAAATAGTCAAACCCACCCAAAAACAACCTCCTATAAAACGGAAGCCTGCAAAATCGTTCAAATATTATGGTCCCATTACATTCATTGCGTATAGCAGTCTGTATGAAACGTACATTTCAATGAGGAGGAAACTGATAGTTTTAAAACGGAATTCAGCGTAATTTCGATATCGCACAGTTGCATAAAAACTTGATCAGAGGAAGCGTGTTAACACTTTAAGATACTTTTTTTACTTAAAATGGGCGTGTCTGATGTAACCTTAGTTAAAGAAATATCGTGGTCTGAATGCAAGTATATCGTTATCGTAACTCAAATTGTCTTGTACACCATAAATATGAGTAAAAGAACTCTGCCTTTTCAAAAATTGTGTCAGAAGGGGAATCTGAATGATCAAACCTGTGTTAATACATAACACGTGTATATGTAAACATGAAATGTTAATGTTTCATTATTAAATGTGTTTTCTGAAGTACAGCACCCATTTGTCTGCCGTACTCCCGTTGAAAGTAAACTGAATACCACGACAGTCTTCTACTGTCAAGTAGGTAATACGCATTACCCTTCTTCTAACACAAAACTTGCAAATTCATATTTTTATGAGTTACGATTGTCTTGAATTCAAACTGCGATTTTTAATTTTACAGTTCATTAAGCATTTATATATAATATATATACAGGAAAATTCACAGTATCCGTATCACCTCTTTATCCCGGAAACAACACGACACCGGGGGTTCGCGAAGAGAAGTGTGATAATTATACCCTATAGGAAGAATCGATTGGTAGTGATCCCATTCCCCCGAACATACCGGAGGTAGGGATATGGGAAGTGAACTTTGAAATTGCAAATGGGAATGTGAGTCGCATAAGGCATCGTTGGGTAGATCGTCTAAAAGGCAACAACATTTATTACGACGCTTTTTTTTTTTCTCACGTGCATAGTTTAAGCACAAATTAAAACATTTAATAATATAGTTTGTGTCGTTCGTAGTTTACGCTCATTGAAAAATTATCGCAAACGTGTATTTCTTACTACGATCAAAAGGAAATCAACGAAACATGTTGTTTTTTTCTGGCGTGCATACCTAGTGTACGTACAATCAAAAGAGCGTTGGGTGTACTGTAAATACTGGTATGGTGAGAGAGAACTACTGGGAACTGGGAACACAGCACTATTCGTAAGTGTTCTAAATGTCGACCATCCTGCATCAGACACGACTCTGCTCTTAGTCTTGCATTCGCGGATGCTCGGTGGACCTCAGCACTGATGAGAGATCCACATGCTGCTCTATAATCCCCTTGCATATTCGTACGTATAGGCTTTTCACAGTGAATTGAGCACCTTTGAAATAATTTTGAAAATGTCACCGCGCTTACCTGTGTTCCACAAGTCGGATTTTCTGACATGAGACATAGGGAAAATTATTTTTGGGACTTTCTGTATTGTAACGGGCTCACTGACTGGTACGCAACTAGTAAAGTTGATAACGACGGAGGGAATACAGTTGTTGGGTAAACATTTGGGAACACTGAAATGATTTCTTTGGCTGTCTGTTTTGTAATACGTAAAGGTTAAGAATGAGCAAATTCGTAAAACATTTACTNACGTATAGGCTTTTCACAGTGAATTGAGCACCTTTGAAATAATTTTGAAAATGTCACCGCGCTTACCTGTGTTCCGCAAGTCGGATTTTCTGACATGAGACATAGGGAAAATTATTTTTGGGACTTTCTGTATTGTAACGGGCTCACTGACTGGTACGCAACTAGTAAAGTTGATAACGACGGAGGGAATACAGTTGTTGGGTAAACATTTGGGACTGAAATGATTTCTTTGGCTGTCTGTTTTGTAATACGTAAAGGTTAAGAATGAGCAAATTCGTAAAACATTTACTTTTCTAACGATTTCACAGTTTGACTCGGCCGACGGATGCATAAAGTGTTCAGGCCCATGGTCATACAACTTTTATATATGGTGGAATAACATACCACATGCATAAAAGTAGATCTTAAGCAGGGATTTAAAAGTCCGCGGAGTATCGTGATCAGTCCACGCCGACTTAACGTAGATTATTGGCAGAGAGCTGAAAAATTCGCGGGTTAATTTGAGGAAATGATAGATTTAAAATATGAGCACATTTGCCTTATTTTGGTAACTGACCCCTGAATTATTTGAAACGTTTCAGGGGACGCGAAGCCAATAATAAAAAAAGAAATAAAATGCAGATCTAGTGACGACAGTTCACTATGACACTAGGCTATCAACGTACACTTGATATAATCTATTAGCGGTATCTTCAAAATTTTCTAAATAAATCCTTAGAAAATCTCCCCATGCATGACGTGTTTGGTCGCTTCCTAAATACGTCACGTATCACAAGTTTTTTTTTACACTTCTTTTAACATAAAATAACCTCATTTTTGTTAAATTGAAATTTTACTTATCCATAAATTATAATACTCAATTAATTTTTATTATTATTATTATTAAAGGCAGAGAAAAAGAATATGTGTTGGTAATGCATAGTAAGAAATAGGTCTCATGCAAAGTGTCACNATTATTATTAAAGGCAGAGAAAAAGAATATGTGTTGGTAATGCATAGTAAGAAATAGGTCTCATGCAAAGTGTCACTAAATTGAATGCGAACAAATGCAGTGCGATGTCCCTTTGATGTATTGTGTAGTAGACTTGTGTAAGCTTTGATGGCACGAGGCGGAGGAATGAAAGTAGACAGTTGGCAGGACTTCAGAAAAGTTGATAGTAAACCACGAATCAACTATATTCTAGCAGAGTGTAAATGCGAGTGTGAAGTCTAGCCTAAGCGTCACCGACACCGAACATTTTCCGACTGCTAGAATTATTGAGGCAGGGGAGGCGAGGTTCGCTGCTTTAGAGTGGCGACATCTGGGCGGCTCCTGACATCATGGTCTTGAGAGTCGATGTGAGTGAAGCTAAGTAGGTATAGAGCGGTGCCGAAATGCAAGGGCGAACGTAACGGGAGATCTCCGAGAAAACCAGCCAACCAGCGCCATCGTACGGCACGATCCCCAAGTACGTAAATCCGGGAGCGACTGCGTCGGGAATCGATCCCGGTTCGCCTTTTGTGGTAGGCGAGCAGCCTGATCGCTGCACCACCGCAACGCCTTCGTTGCTTATATTTCATGCCTAATATTTTACAGAGAACAGTCGGTAAGTATCACTTTTAACCTTAAGCTGTTGGCAGTCTTTATCTATAGTCCATTCATGTTTACTTCCAACTTTTCTGAAGCCATGCTAAGGTTCTGCTTTCGTGATATTCCTCCGTTTCAAGCGAACGGAGCTTCACTGAGTCTAGAAAATTACACCAGAGGGACAATGCAANCTTTCGTGATATTCCTCCGTTTCAAGCGAACGGAGCTTCACTGAGTCTAGAAAATTACACCAGAGGGACAATGCAAAGCGTTCATGAGCATCCAGTTTAATAACATTTTGCGTAATAACTATTTCTTACTGTGCATTACTAACACGTCTGTTTTCTCTCTACTTTTATTCATATTAATAGTAAATCAAATATTATAATGTATAGATAAAATATAAGTTAAAGTTCAATTAACAAAAAATAAAGAGAAATTTGNATAGTAAATCAAATATTATAATGTATAGATAAAATATAAGTTAAAGTTCAATTAACAAAAAATAAAGAGAAATTTGTAAAAAGCTTCTGATGACATACTTAGGAAACAACCACTCTGGTTATAGCTGTTGTGACTTTTATAAGTTTTATTCGAAACTTATATCGCAAACAGACTATGTATAGGTTTCTTTGCATGTTAATAAATATTTTTTACATCACTCTTAGTTCGTTTGAGGCACCGAGTTCCCTCTTTGCAATAATGTGAGGGCGAAGCAATACAGAAGAGAACTCTAAGAGTCGTTGTCTGTGGGTGTCACTGCTGAAGGATCAACTCACATATTAACCTTCCTGTTGGAACCTGAACCAGACGTGGAAATGACACTCCAGGAGATACAGTTTTTGGCCTCCTCCTGTTTGCACGATTCTTACTCATAATATATAGAATATATGGGTTATTCCAGACATTACAGTCGAATTAATTTTGATTGTAAGTTAAGAGCACTCACGTTGAATTTCTAGAAAAAAATGATATGAGATTACCAAAAATTAAAATTAAAAATTATTCCAATTTTTTTGTATAATTATGGACACTTCGTCTTTTTTGGTAGAGGATTTTCCATAATTTCTACAGAACTTTCCTTGAATTCATAGAACCCATCCGTAAATTATTTACTCAGAATTTGTTTTCTAGTTTTTCAACAGAGATTACGAAAAAGTGATGTACGTCCTTTTAACGAACCACACTATAGACACTCTTTCATCACGAAAGTCACAAGTTTTGTTTCTAGTAATGTTTGAGTGTTTGCAACGTCTCAGTTACCGGTGGCTTCTGCAGCTTTTATATGCCTGAAATATTTGGTTTAATTGGAGCGAATGTTAAATCTGCAGCAGAAACAACAATTTCCCGATTGTAATGGCGAATAATTCTTGGTGTAGTTTCGGCAATATAAGTTTTCGAAGCCTGTAATTAAAGAAAGTACGAAGAGGTTCCGTATTTTGTATTGCACGAAGCTTATTTCCATTTACTGTCTTTACGGTGCGAATGTCCGTAAATTAATTAAACGTTTTCTTGTAAGTTTACTTGAATATATGGTAAATTTTAAAGTGTGTCCGCTCTATTCTGTTCCTCGTATTGCAGCGATACATACTAACTGGCTCTGGTCGCATTTACAGCGCTGAATTGCGGTCAACGTGGACACCATTAGAGCAGACAGCTTGTATATATTAAAAATTGAGAACATTTATTTTTTCTCTATAAAAGTTTTTAATGAAAGTAGGGCAGTTCGGTGATTATAACAAACCACGGTAAATGTTTTGGTGTTTTTAACCATAGGATAAAGAGCTCACTCTCTGTACGATTGGTGAGCTCAGAAATATCAATCTATGCTTCTAAGTTTAAATATTGACTCGAGTTAAGTATCAACGTAGGAAAAGGATGTTACTCGAATTTGACTAAGAAAGTGTAAATAAAAGTGGTTTCATTTTAGAGATTGAAGGCTCAACTATAAAATGACACCAGATTTTATGCATTCTATCACATTCCACCGAGATAATCAGCGTTAAAGCCGGTCCCACAAGATACCTATTTCCGTAGCAGATTTCCTACCCATCTTCTACTAGAGTTTCTGCTCCCGTCTAGGTTACAGTCCAGCCCCCTCCGGAGGGGTCTGGTTCCGGGTATAACAGTTTCCGTGCCCATGGGCATGCCTGAAACGGTAATAGAACGTGTTTTAAATTTCTGCTATACTCACGGAGTTGCGACAGACAAGATGCAGGACACCTGAGTAACAACCTCAAGCCGCATATGTCCGTTTACGGAAAGGTTACATGTTCTGTAAAACGCCTTTATATACAAAATTAAACTTAATGTAAGCTTAAGTAACGGGAAACGTTTCAATTTACTCCCACGGTCATAATAAAACTATAAACTAAACTTTAAAAAATGTGATAACTATGGTTATTTGTCCTATATATAACCTTTTGCACTTCTTATTAGCAAGTTGTGTGTATAGCTCAGTGGGTTGGTGTGCGCGTCTCTACAGTATAAGTTCTCGTTATTGAGTTCAATTCTCTGTTATGTAACGGAATTTTTTTAGTTATTTTAAGTGAAAATTGTTGCTGTTTATAATTTACTAACTGTGCCCGCGGCTCCGCTCGCGTGGACTAAAGAATTATTGTTTAGGTAAAATAATAGATAGATATATGTTACCGCGGAATATTTTAGGTATTTTTATTCTATACAATTCTTTACTACATGATATTGTTCCATCTTTGATGGTTTAGACAGCGTATTGCAAGAGATCGCGCTGGCGGCAAACGTTTTTCCAACTTGATTCACTATTATCGTCACTGCTTATTCCTTATGTTACTTTACGTAACAAAATATTTACTAAAACCTGGCCAGAGAACATAGCTATGAATTTAAAAAAAGAACACGTAAATCGGATACGTGGTTCTCGAGTGATAAGCGCACTAACAGACAGACAACCAGAGAGACGTTGAGTTTTATAATATGTACATATGTTATTGTTAGAAAACGTTTATATCTGGAATACCTTTGTCTAAAATAAATCGTACGTAAATAACTGCACAGTGCAATCGACTATCTGTGGTTGTTTGCTAATCAAGTCGATTGTTTTCTAAAGTCGATAATGTGAGCTGTGCAGCGTGAGAATTGTTAGCACAGTCATAAAAGCCTTGTTGTTATTATTGTGATATTTTTTCCTTCTTTTGGCCTTCTAACCCTTAAAGCATGTTTAATTATGGAGAGCACAAAACTGATTATTATGCTTGTTTAAGATAAATATATAAATAATTTAATAATGTTTTAATTAGTTGAGTAAATGTCCGTTCTACATAAATGTGAATAGAGTACCTTACTTTTTATACCTAAGTAGTACCGTTACTAACATCATTTTCCATACATTAATAGTCTAGTATTCGTACTCAGAAACTTGAATAAATACAATCTTCAGGGAAATAAAACAATCTTCTTACTTTTTGGATGTACCACAAAGCACCTCCATATAATATTTGATTGCATTTGTACCCCTGCCAACTGCGGAATGTCTGCAATTTTGCAAGTTGTTTTTGCCGGCCATTTAAAATTGTTAGCACTTTAGGTAAAGTGTGGGTATGAACTGATGGTCCTTCTTATCTTCTGCTATAGAAACTTTTATGCCTTCTGTTGTGCCCATGTGTATAACAGAAGGTAGCAGAAATTTGGTATCGTGTAGGGACGGCTTAAATGTAAGATATCATAACATTTTTTGAACCAGTTAAAGGAAGTTAAAAAGAAAATACGATATTACAGAAAAGAAAACTTTATTTTATACATTAAAGTTGTGATACAATATTTTGTGTTACCACGGCCTCCCTTTTCCCCTTACAATTATTTTCTAGCCCCACATCAGCGAGAAAGTCGTACTTGCGTCAGTCCTATAACAATTTTACTATTTATATGTGGTATCGCAAAGAATACTTTAAAGTTGTCAAAAATGTAATGCCATTTGAATTTTGATTGTTGCCGCTTTCAGAAAATACCAGGTAATATAATACCTAGTAACATATTTGGCTTAAAATGAATTTAAATACTAGATCGTAGTTATAACCTATTATTTTGCCCAACAGCAAAGATCACATGCCATCCCTTCTGTCTGTTTTGTGAAGTTACGGCTAATTTTTCTGCCATCCTTTTGTTTGCACATTTTAAAACTAGGCAAAATGCAATGTACAGAACCTCGTTTGAGTTTTCTTCTGCGGTAGGTAGCATTTATTGGAGCTATCTGATAACATTGTCCAGAACATTAAGCGCTAGAAATTTTGTGCGAATTTAGTAGATAGGGCTAGACCAGCAGAGAGTGCGAATAATGCTGCAAGCTTTGCATCTCTGCTCACCGGGTTTGTATAAAGCTATCCTTCAGTAGGAGACAGTAGCTGGTATACTGAGTTATAAACGCTGTTCAGTTCTGTCAAAACTTCAAGCGTTACGAGGTCGCTTAGGTCAAGTATTCCATTCCAGCCGCGACTACAGTTGCTATAGAACCCGTGCAGTGTTGTTTGGTTGTCACAATTGTCTGACTGCACAAGGTAACGGAACATCAACAGTGCGCTTTTATCGCCATGTCGGTCGAAAATAAAGATGAGAACTGCGTTGCATACGAAGAGACTTTGCACGTCTCAACCTTACTTTACGTAATTTAATATCAATGCACGTAACATATGTACGTAGCTTAACCGTACTGCCAATTGCGCAAATAAACACGTCTACAGAATTACACGGCTCCTGTAATTAAAGCAGCCATTGACGTCTTTAATTCTGTCAACCTGAGTTTGCGGCACTTCTCGCCAGCAGTACGCGTCAACGTGACGTAATGCACGAAGCATTTGCAATCCAGACCTCGTGCAGTCGATGCGCAAGCTTGGCTGAATGTCATATATCTTAGTGAGTGCACTGATGTTCACGTGGCGAGGGATTGGAACAACTTACTTGAACATATTGCGCATTGCAGACGAAAATAAATTTGGCCCAAGGCGACACCTTCAGACCATGGGGTTTTGGATTTCGAATTTCAGGTAAGCCACGACCTATGTATGAGTGTACTTTTTTTTCAGACTAGTCCAGACACCTTCTCAGTTCTCAACTACAATTAGCTGTGCTTGCAATGCGATGTTTCTTATACTAATTTCCACTACAAATGTGTTATAACGCAAAAAACAAAAATTGGTGTTCATCGTGAATTATTTTATTAGATTTTATGAGAAGTAATGGATATAATATGTAAATATATTTTAATTAGCAGTATTCTTGTGCACCGCTCCGTTCGGTTTACAGTTCTCCGTCCCAAAAATTTCGTGTTTAGTTTACCGGAGCGCTACATTGGTTTAATTTGTCTTTTATGCGATTTTTGTAAGCCATCGGACAGGCTTGCACTTTTAATAATAGAAATAATACATTATATTGATCCACAGCGGATAGCATTTAAAACTATTTTCACGCGGCAATAACCTAGATCTATTTACGAAGACAGATGTGTGCGTTCCTTGCTGTACGTATTGTCTACCCCTTCCCTACCCTCTTCAAGCCACGAAACGAAGATGGCAGTGAAAGGACCAGATTTTATCATCATATGACATTAATTCATCTCTAATTATTCGATAGATATGTTAATCTATGTGATGTATTGGCAGCGAAAATTTATATGAAACGGTGTGTTCCACTGAGGAGCTATGGAAAAAAGTCTCAGTTGAACGAATTCCCGAAACATACCATCATGAACAGAGTTTGAACTACTCAGCATATTTTGATCTACTTATATTTATTGACAAGCTATTTTAATGATGGTAACTATATATAACAATAGTTGATACGCAATAAAGTTTTTTAGTTATAAATAGTTTACAATTTTTTGAATAATAACGTATAGAAACAACAAAGTCACTACATATGCAAAAAAATTCTTTTTACATTTTATAAAAAACATGTATCTAGAATTTTATACCAACGTAATTAAAAATAAACTTCAAATTAAACCAATTTATTTAAATATTCTTATCTTAGACATTTTTGTTTCAAATGTTATTATTCAAGATGTACAAATTTCAATATCATAGACATTATAAAATATTTGGTAATTTTAAGACAATTGTTTTGACAGATTTATTGAATTTGTGATCATATCACTAGTTTTCCACAAAAATTTTACTATTTTCAAATTGAAATGAATAGATATTATACATTTGTGGATTTTACAGTTACCAGAATTCAAATATCTTGACAATAAATCTAACCTCATCAAAATGTATTAAGAAGTTAAAGTTATGTTCTTGATTCTATGTTTCGGGAATTCTCGCAATTCGAGATATTTCTACAACACTTAAAACTAACAACGGTAAACAGATTCCCGATACGTCTCACGTGGTACACGGTGGGCTAGGATGTTATAGACCGTTCACGGTTCTACTGATGACGACCTTC
This sequence comes from Clitarchus hookeri, assembly GCA_002778355.1. Taxonomy (NCBI): domain Eukaryota; kingdom Metazoa; phylum Arthropoda; class Insecta; order Phasmatodea; family Phasmatidae; genus Clitarchus; species Clitarchus hookeri. The sequence goes on from NQII01004401.1 coordinate 51,783, forward strand.
ACTTCTATCTTCGTATCATTCTGCTGTATGTAAGATTAACATCGCCATGAACCATCTCTCCTTATTCATGCGTCATCCAAGTGGAAGCCCAGTAAATTTAATGACAGTAAATTTGTTAATAATGTACAAATTCGTGCTGTTGCGTGTATGAAACAAGAAACACTGACCTCGGTATCTATAAATTTACATATTACACTCTCAATATAAAGTTAGGGTCTTGGAACAATTTTCCTTAATTCACTGCCAACTTAACTGGGAGCCTTTGTGCACTGTAGCCATTGTTTTGTTATAAAGACAGTGGTGTTTTTTAGAGGTTGATTTCAAAAGTGCTCACTTTACCGTGAACAAGCTATAACCCGGAAGGTCATTGCCACCTCGATAACTAACTGCAGTGCAGTTGCGACGGGCTGGGTAATGAATTGGCTCGTGGGCGCAGAGGTCGCGCTGCCAAGCGGTGGTGGTGCGAACTGTGGGGTGTCGCTCTTCGCCCGTATCTCCGCCGTGAGAGGGAATATAGCGTAGAGTGCGAACGTCGGCTGCGCAGTATCCGGTTTCTGAGCCACCTCAGTGAACTGCTATTTAGCCAATGGAATCTGTCACAATTGCGTGGCTCTAAAGCTTAGTTAGGATAATTATCATTTTAACCCCTAAACGTATTATCCCGAGAATACTCGTTCACTTCTGGCACTTCGCGAAACAGGAACAATCATGGTAGTTGTGCAAGGTCATAAGCCAGCACCAATACTGACGGCGTCTTTCCTTGGGCGTTTCTGTTGGTTGCTCCTGACACACGACTATTGTTTTATTTATTACTGCTTTTGTCGTGGATCTACTGAAACACATTCCATATGTTCCAAAGTGTCAGTTATTGTAAGAAATTTGTGTATACTATTCACAGCGTTGATTTATTTATTTTGCAACTCCTGAAATAAAAATTTATGTGCGCGTTAAGGGGTTAATACATGTTTTGAAAAGTATTACACTTCCTCTGAAAGAGATTTAACGCAAAAAAATGTATAAGCTGTTCCCAATTAAAAGAAGACTTGGAAATCAACGTATGAAAAATTTCACTGTCCCATAACTGCAATCGACTCTCAAGACTTCGCTGTTAAGAACCACCCAAATCTCTTCACTTCACTTTCATAACTGCATATATGTTGACGTATTTGACTGATCATTAGTAATTAGGTTACGCTGACAATTAACGTCTGTTATTTGCGGGCAAGAAACTAAGACACGTCATACAGAGCAACAAATGTTCTGTACTTGCTACAAATGTTACTTTCGAACTGGTTGCCAAAGATTTTCTTGTAATTCTACAGATAAAATACTCTATGTTTGCAACACATTTATTTAGAGAACATACAAAATTGTCAATGTAGCTTGATGATAATAATATACGTGCTTTCAAACAGTCAAAATTATTTTCACACATTCCACACAAGGATTCTGTGAAATTTACTCGGATTTATTTCTACTGTTTACAGAAATCAAATTGGCAAATAGTTTCCAAATAATTCCTTGTCCTATACAATAGCATCTAATCACGAAAGTGTATCTGAGCAAGGGTGTTTTGAAATACGTGCAACTTAAGAGGAACTCTCTTCGTAGAAATGGGATGTCCCTAGTGATGGTCGTGTTGTCGTGAATATAGGCAACTTACTTCCAGATGATCATAAGACTTTCTATGACAAATTGATTTCTAAATTCATGTGTTGCATACAAGCGATTCATGGAATGCGAAGTACTTGTGTTCAGCATTTGTCCTGTAGTCAGTGAACTACGTCCTGCGCGCTCGGCGATATTGTGCCAAAAGTATAAAATTTCGACAAATCAAATCAGCCACAAGGGAGACTGGGTACTAATGCCTTGCTGTGAATTGTACCGGTTGTAAATACCATTAACTAGCTGCGCCCACGGCTCCGCTCGCGTGGACTACATAATTATTGTTTAGGTATAAAGTGTAGATCGTACTTTAAAAGTACGCTTTGTACTTGATCGTTATTTAAAAAATCTCTACGGGGTTTTTTTTTAGGATTTTTTATTCTACACAATTCTTTACTTCGTGGAAGTGTTCCACTTTTAACGGTTTGGACAGCGTATTGCAAGAGAGCGCGCTGGCGGCAAACTTTTCTCCGACTTGATCCACTATTATCGTCACTGCTTATTCTTTATGTTACTTTACTTAACAAAAAAATATACTAAAACCTTGCCAGAGAACATAGCTATGAATTAAAAAAAAACACCACGTAAATCGGATAAGTGGTTCTCGAGTGATAAGCGCACTAACAGACAGACAAACAGACAGACGTTGAGTTTTATAATATGTACAGACGTGTAACGTGCCCCCGATCGTGGAGGTCACGGTGGCTTAACATGTTAATTGTCAGTGTATCTTTACCACACTTAAAATATTTAACGGCCTTTCTAGTTGTCACGTGGATCTCATTGTAAGCAATTTTGTCTATTCTAATTTTTACAAAATCTATGGAATATTTCGATACATGTCTTCTTTCAGGATGGAAATGAAAGTCGATGTTTTGTTGCCGACATAAATTTTGTTATTGAAACATAAATCTGGTCTATGAAAGGTGTTAAAGAAAGAAACAAATCGCTGAAAGTATCCTTCTGTAAAAGAATTGCATTATTCTTTTATGTTTTGTGACCAGATTTATGTATTAAAACCCTATAGTCACCACTTAAAAATACTGAGGAACCAGAACACGCGTGAAGCTTGTTTAGGGGTGTAGGATACCAGAACACGCGTGAAGCTTGTTTAGGGGTGTAGGATACCAGAACACGCGTGAAGCTTGTTTAGGGGTGTAGGATACCAGAACACGCGTGAAGCTTGTTTAGGGGTGTAGGATACCAGAACACGCGTGAAGCTTGTTTAGGGGTGTAGGATACCAGAACACGCGTGAAGCTTGTTTAGGGGTGTAGGATACCAGAACACGCGTGAAGCTTGTTTAGGGGTGTAGGATACCAGAACACGCGTGAAGCTTGTTTAGGGGTGTAGGATACCAGAACACGCGTGAAGCTTGTTTAGGGGTGTAGGATACCAGAACACGCGTGAAGCTTGTTTAGGGGTGTAGGATACCAGAACACGCGTGAAGCTTGTTTAGGGGTGTAGGATACCTAAAAACGTATTATTTTTAATTTTACCAAACATTTTTCAAATTGCACGCATTAAATGTGATTACATTTTCCTCGAATAAAAAGCTCACACTTCATATTTTTTTTAATAATTTGGTATCAACACCAAAATTTTTCTGTTTTGCTGCAGCCGTAGCAACAAGTAAATACTAAGTTGCACAAATGAAAAAAATTACAATGCAAACTCATGCAATGGGCTACTGCTTGGCATATACACTGAAGAGCCAAAAAAAACTGGTACACCTACCTAATATCGTGTAGGGCCCCCCGAGCACGCAGAAGTGCCGCAAGACGACGTGGCATGGACTCGACTAATGTCTGAAGGTATGTAGGAGGCAATTCACACCATGAATCCTGCAGGGCAGTCCACAAATCCAATCTGCGCCAATTTGAGAAAGGGTTGCACGTCTGTCACGTTTAATGATTCTCGTCAGTCATCGTTTGTCCCATTCTCCCACGATCTTTTTTCGACCGCAGCGATGTCGAAGATGTGATATTTTACCGGATTCCCGATAGTCACGGTACACTCGTGAAATGGTCGTACACGAACATCCAAATGTTATCGCTACCTCGGAGATGCTATGTCCCATCTCTCGTGCGCCGACTATAACACCACTTTCAAACTCACTTAAGTCTTCATAACCTGCCATTTTAGCAGCAGTAACCGATCTAGCTGCGAACCGCATCGCGTTACTCTGATTTGTTCCATACCTCAGTTATTTGCAAACGCACGCCTATAGCAGTTTTTTTTTTGCTCTTCAGTGTACATATGTAATCATTAAATAATGGTTCATGTATTTTTATAAAAGTGTTTAAAAAATGCAACAATTTCTTTGTATTATAATTTTTTTCTCATGTATATGGCTTGGTGATTACATATGCGTCACGAGGTAGCCCCCGGCATTAGTTTACTTAGTAATTTTTTTTCCTTTTTACAACTTTGTATTTGTTATTATGGGTGCAGTAAAACAGAAAATTTCGTATTTGACATCAAATTTTTCAAAAAGTATGAAGCATAATTTTTTTTTAATTCTAAGAAAATGACATCACATACTATATGTAGGCCCTACGTGTTGAACAATGTTTGGTACAAATATAAAATAATAATTTTTTTGGCATCAACCACTCTGAAGCTATTTTCCATCACCATCGCAATGCTACCTTCCGGCCGAAAATTACCTTGAGAGGTTAAATATATTCTGCTAGGTAGGCGGGGGCCTTAACGTAGCCGTCTGCGACGCACGCCGGAGGGTGGAAGAAGAACGGGAGTCGTTCTCACAGCGGACGGCGACTGCTGCAGTCCTGCCTGCCGCCGCATCGATCCGAGGACCTCGGCGTCCTCTCCGGCACACACGGCCCCTCCTCTACCACGCACCCTCCCCTCCATCCCCACCACCCCGCCTTTTCTTATCGCTCTGGCGGCGTGCCTGTGACCCCGCCCGCACGCAGCGCCCTCGCCGTGCCGACGACTCTCCACTCGGCAACTGCCACATCCGCCCTCCGCATCCTCAACCACTAAACCTACAAATCATAGTCTCTTCACACTTGATTAAACAAATATTTGAAAAAGCACCCTATATCGTGTCTCGCAAGCATTTTACACTTCTGTTAAAATAAACTTATCTTTGGTTCAATTGAACTTCTGCTTACATTTATCTATATATATTATTTCAATTGTAATTATAATGAATAAAAACAGTGATAATATAAGTGCGTTGGTAATACCTAGAAATAAATAGTTCACAAGCAAAATCTTATTGAACTGAGTGCGGACGCATGCCGTGCATTGTCCCTTTAGTGTAATTTTATAGTCTAGGTTAAGCTTTCTTTATATAAGGCGAAGGAATAGCCCGAAAGTAGAACTTTAGTAGGGATTCAGGCAATTTTGCAAGTAATCATGAATGTACTCGAAATTTTTGTATTTTCAAGTGTTGCAAAATAATAATTTTTTTTGTGTGAATAGTACTTACAAATTTCTTACAACTGGCAATTTGGAAGCTATGGAAAGGGTTTAAGTTGATCTGTGCCACAAGAAGCAGCCAATTAGATGTGAGCCGCAACCAATAGCATTGGCCAGGGAAAGGCGACGTCCGTATTGCACGGACCGTGATTTGAACTATTTTGCAACATGACTGATCTGAACGAGTAAATTCTAGATTATATGTTAAGGGATTAAGGCCGTCCAAGAGCCAAATATTACTTTATATAATGTTAAGTTATTTTATGATTATGTATTATTGCATCTTATTTTATAATTATTCAGTATTGCATCTATAGTAGTCAAATGAAGAGTGCGTGTGAGCGAGTGAAGTGTGAAGTGATTTGGGCAGATCTTAGCAGCGAGGTCTCTAGAGCCGATTAGGGTGAAGCGATGTATGGAGCAGCGCCAGAATGAAGGTGCGGGGGAAACAGGATATCCCCGAGAAAACCCACCGACCAGCGTCATCGTCCGGAACGATTCCCACGGGCGAAAATTCCGGAGCGTCCTCGCAGGGAATCGAACCCAGTTCGCCTGGGTGGGAGGAGAGTAGTTAGTCTAGTGAAATTAGAAAAAAAAACGTGGAAAACTAACACAGGCCAACAAAAAAATATTTTGTGAAAACTTTTTTAATAAATGCAGCTGAATCTTATGCATTTTTGGGTGCTGAAACCAAATCTGGCATCAGTTTTTTTTTTGTATCATACTCAGTTCTCTCACAATATGCATTTGTATTTAAAAATGCTATGTATGCGATTGTATTTTAAAAAAATTTATTACATTCATTTTGAGTGTTCATATTTTGGTATTTTCTTTCTCTCTTCTCTTTGAAGCTTCTTATGTAGCTTTTTCTCCGATGGGACACATTTTGTTGTTCTCGGTGAAGTGACCAGCAGTAATAACCCATCATGCTGACATTCAACCGTCCCTGGTAACGTTTCTCCATCACTTTGATGTCCTGGTGAAACCGCTCCCCCTGCTCTTCACTCGCATCACCCAAGTTGTCAGGGAAAAAATCAAGATGTTTGTGTAAAAAGTGGACTTTAAGGCTCATCGGGCATCCCAGATTTTTGAACTTGTCTATCATATTAGCTACGATAAGCTCATGGTTTGGGTCTTTAACATTGCCCGAAAACTTAGTCACAACTTGCTCAAATTATATCCAAGCCTCCTTTTCCTTTGTAGTCATTTTTGTTTCAAAGTTGGAATCGAACATCATTTTACGAATTTCAGGCCCAACGAAAACTCCTTCTTTTAGTTTGGCTCCTGATAAATGAGGAAACTTTTCACATAAATACTTAAAACATTCACTACCTTTAGGCAAAGTTTTTACAAACTGTTTCGTTGAACCTAATTTAATTTGAAGAAGTGGTAGAAGAATTTTTTTTTGGATCTATTAAAGTTTTATGCAAAATTTTCTTCTTTCCAGGTGTTGAGGTTTTTCTTGCAGGCCAATGTTTTGTGGATCAGTGTCAATCCCTTGCTCTGCTGTCCCACTCACATATAAAACATGGAAATTTAGTAAATTCCTTTTGTTGGCACAGGAGCATGCAAACAACTTTCAAATATCCACACATAATCCAATCGTGAGCAGGATAGTTAATTGCCTTAAAAATAATCTCTAGATTTTCGTAAGTTTCCTTCATATGGACTAAATGAGCCACAGGCAGTGAAGCATAATTATTGCCATTGTGTAAAAGAACAGCTTTTAAGATAGTTTTTGATGAGTCTATAAAAAGCTTCCATTATTCATTGTTGTACTCCATTCCAAATTAATTCATTAGACCACCAATATCATGTCAGTGCACCAAATCCTGTTCCTTCTTAAAAAAAACTTAGCAAACTGTTGATCTCTTGTTCTATATTGATAAATAGATGCTCCAGGTGCCAACATTTTTTTTTTCGTTTAGCCTAGAGCCAAGCAATTCAGCTTTCTTTTTAGTCAAACCCGAATCTCGTACCAAATCATTTAACTCAGCCTGTGTAAACAACTGACGTTCTAGATTTTCTGGAGAACATTGGAACTCATCATCAGCCGGTACCTTCATCAGATTCAGTTTCACTGGACTAATCAAATAAAACGTCATCAATAGTCTGTGGTGGCTCAGGGACAGGAAGTCCCGGACCATGACCGACTGGCCGAATAGCTGAAGGAAGATTAGGGTAGACAATTACTTTCTTATTTTTGGAGTTATATCCAGTAACATCAATGCTACAAAAATAACAATCGTCTGAATGATTTTTTGGTTCTCTCCATATCATGGGTACTGCAAATCTAGAAGCTTTATTTTCTTTTTTTTTAACCATTTTCTAAGGTTTTCAACACAAACATAGCATACCTTGTGTGTTGTGTGGAGCCCAAGGTTTTTCTTGATCACAGAGTTTTATTCCAAAATATACCAAGTACACTTTTTAACAAACTCTGTAATGTTTCTTTGATGTTTTTTAATTACAAATTCACCACATATATAACAAAAACCGTTAGGAAAGTTTTTACAACCACGGTTAGCCATTCTTAGAGCACATGGGCAAACAGCTGAAAAGTGAGGTTCTGTTGACTGAAAGAAAACAAACAGTCGTACCACCACTGCCAACCTAATTTAATTTAGATTTACTGTATGTTTTAGTATATTAATAATGTATATGTGTAAATGTATATAAAAATGCACAGATGTTAGATAAAAAATGAATTTCTCACATTTCGTATATTAAAATGTGAAAAAAAAGTGGGTGTTATGACTTTTTTATTATTATTTTCGGACTCAGCACAACAAAAAACATAAGAATCCGGCAAAATTATTAAAAAAGTATTTTTATCGTTGGTCTGTGTAATTTTAAGATATTAATTTCGGAAGTAATGGGAATTTCTAGATTATCTGTTTTGCCATACAAATTTAGAAATTTTCCATAACCAACATGTATTGCTGACGTTCGAATTAGTTGTTGATATCAATAAAATAGGGCAAGAAATATCATGGAATGTGTTGTAGTTGTACGGTAATATTTTATTTTAAGTTTTACACTAAAGATTTATTTTATGCAAAATAGCTAGAATTTAAACCCTAATCNGGGGGGGGTGCGGGAGGACAAAATGCCGCAATTCAAAGAAATTTTTTCGTAGTGTCCCTAAAATTTTAAGAAATGTTTCACCTTAAATCAAACATTGTCATCCTACAATATTTTGACATTTGTTGGGCACAAAACTCAAGTGTTCAATGCGCATAGTGCTACTAAAAAGGTAGGCGAAAGTAACTTTTTTTTTAAACTGATTTGACACTTTTATTACATTTTGCTTGGCATCGTATCACAAAACTAAAAAACAATTATAAAAAAACACGAAAAAAAAAGTTTAGGTACCTGAAAATATTTAGGGACCGCGATGGCGTAGTGGTTAGACAACTTGGCTCCCAAATAGGTGAACCTGGCTCGATTCCCGGCGGAGTAGCCCCCAAATTTTTGCACGTGGGAATCGTGCTGGACGATGCCGCTGGTCGGCGGGTTTTCTCTTGGATCTTCCGTTGTCTCCCCCACCCTTGCTTTCCAACACTGCTCCATACTCACCTCGCTTCATCCTGATTGGCTCTCAAGACATCGACGGTAAGAGCCGCCCACATCTCTCCNCACTGCTCCATACTCACCTCGCTTCATCCTGATTGGCTCTCAAGACATCGACGGTAAGAGCCGCCCACATCTCTCCATTCCACTCCACTCCTTGAACAGCCGTAAGCGGAATCCTTTTTTAAAAAATTTTTAACCCCATAAAGCTGAGTAATAGACTTGTATTTGCTCTGAAAATCACCTCGATATTCATAGTGCCTACGTATGTAAGTACACGACAAATAACCAATAATATTTANTATTTGCTCTGAAAATCACCTCGATATTCATAGTGCCTACGTATGTAAGTACACGACAAATAACCAATAATATTTATAAAAACAAAAGCATGCGTTTCATCTTAACTTTCTATGTGCCATATTTAATATTAACACGTACCTAAACCAAACGGAATAAACAATTATTTGGAATGAAACAAAACAGAACAACCAAGTCCCTCTTAACCCGTAGGTACACCGCCACAACGGCTGTCACCAACGTTTTAAGTGTTAAAAGAAAGTTTTAAAAAACGCTGAATCGCTTGTGCTTAATTTCGTACAAAGACACAATTGCCTAAATTACAGCCAAGTCGCGCTGAAAAGCACGTTTTAAAAATTGCCGGATATAAGACACAATGAAATTATAAAAATACGACCAAGTTGCACTAAAAAGCACGTTTTATTAATTGCTTAATCGAATACAACTAAAGGAACCTTGAATTACCTAAACAAACAACAAGTAGGTACAGAATTTACTACCAATGCGCGATAAAATGCGACACGTCAAAACGACAACGTCTGCCTTCACGCGAGTTACGTTTGTTTTTACTGCGTTATTTAAATTGTAAATACGCTTATTACTACTTATTTATTAAAGATAGATATATGCTACCCTTGACGTTTTTGTAGTTTATTTAATTTTACACAATTTTTTTCGTAAATGATTTTCTTATATCTCTAAAGGATTAGGCAGCGTATTCCATGAGAGCGCGCTGGCGCCAAACATTTTTTTCCGACTTGATTAACTAATACAATTTATGATCAGCTCATATAAGTACAAGAAGAATTTTTAATACACACATAGCTTCCTCGATAAATGTAGATCATAACAGCAAAAAACGCATCCAAATCCGTTGAGTGGTTCTCGAGATTTGCGCAGTCATACAGACAGACAGACAGACAGACAGACAGACGAGCGCCAGGGACTTCCTTTTATACTATGTATTGATATTATACAGTGTAAAGAATATTGGAATATTTTTTTTGCATTCCCTGGAAAAAAACCCTTGTATTATCAGAAAATGTATTTACTGAGATACGTGTATACGCGCGAACACATATTTTACATACAATAATTTACTCACTGTTAAGATATAGTCCATTATTATTAATTCCAATTTTCCTTAAGCCGTGGTAAAGTTCTACGTTCAGGATATTCCTCCGCCTCACTGAAACAAAGCTTTACCGAGTTTCAGAAATTACACCAAAGGGACAACGTGCCGCATTCGTGCGCAGTCAGTGTAGTAATATTTTGAATGGGAACTATTTATTACTATGCATTATTATCAACACGCCCATTTTCTCACTGTTTTTATGTTATAATGTAGATTNTTTTCTCACTGTTTTTATGTTATAATGTAGATTTAAATATAATTATTATATAAATTTAACAAATAATAAGGTACTTACATGTTATTTTATGTTAACAGAAGTAAAACACGTTTGTAATTATTAACATAATTAGGAAACAACCAAACACGTCGGGTAATTCTTTAAAGGGTTGACTTAAAAAAAGTGAAGAAACAGCGAATACACTATAAAAGTCAGTTGCCTATATTCACGACTGCACCATGAGCAGTACGGCGATGTAAATACCGCTAAAAATATATATATAAATTGCATGACCAGTTGAACTGGAAAACACTTTAGTTCAGGTCTCATTTCATGGTTAGGCGATTATAATTGTCACGGGTCTTAGGCAAATCTCGGGCTTTCAATGTCTGATTAATTCATTGCGGTTGACCCAGTCAGATAAGTTAACTCTAAAAAAAACACTTTATTTGCTGGAAAATGCGTTTTATTGCCGCAGAAATCTCCATCGGATAAATATGATCCACTGCAAAACAGTGTTACCACAAACCACGTTATTGTTTGTACTATATATAAATAGCAATGATAACATTGTGTTGTGCTTACAATTGTTCAGCACTATCATCTGCGATTAGTTCAGGTACTGCATTTACAAGGTTAAAATTTTATGTCGATAATCTGGGGAATTTTTTATTTGCTAACGTATAATTTAGAAAGTCGCATTAGGTGCTGAAAACTATAATATAAAGATAGAAACGTTTTAGCGTCCCTTAATTATTTTCTTTGGTATACAACGTTATTTATTTACTGTAACCAAAAGTAATTTCTATGAAAGTGCCTTGGACAAACAGGACGAGTTACCATACCTGCCGAAAGAATTTCTAGTATCTACGCACCTTACGAAATTTCGACCGATTTCAAGTTTTTGCCGGCCTACCTGCAGCAGGACGAAGGCATACGTGACTGCCTTCCATGCAAGGAGTGTTCGAGGGCTGCACCACTTCGGATCGCAACACGCTGCATCGCAGGGGTTGGTTCAAGGCCCGCAGAACAGCCCTCGCGACGTCTGCACCTGTGGAATACGACACTCTTGTTGAAGACGCCCGCCCTGTAGAAGACGACGTCCCCGTGCAAGCTATCCACTCTCAAGTTGTACCCGTGGGAGATGCTCCCCTTCAAGAAATTTACTGGCAAGCAATACCCGGCGAGGAAACCAATCCAGGACACAGGTGCCCGATATGTATGGACCTCTATAAAGTTTTAAATGACGTAAAAAAATTTTTAAACTTGGTGTGTGCACGAGAACTTAAAACTTTTTTATATAACAAAAATAGTATGAAATGTTTTACAGCATCCAAGATTTTCGTTCGTTGGACTCGTACACCATCAAGCAGATTGCCATCTCGTACAGTGACAAAGACGAGAAAATAAAAGATTTCACTTTTTTACCGCCTTGTCTATGGCAGAATCTCGACCTACAGACGTACCAAACGCACGGACTAAGGTGGGACGAGGGAAATATTCCGTACGAGGAAATTCCGCCAGTGCTGGAAACTGCCATAATTCCCGATTATTCTGTGTATGTGTTAGGAAAACATCAAGAGTCGGCGATTCGCAATGCAAGCCCCATTGAAACGAACTTTCTAGATCTTCACAGGCATTGCCACTGCCTGCCGTTTAGATAGCTCGTCGAGATGTACGCGACAAGACTTCACGAGTGTAAAAATCAATTATGTATCTGTGTTCCGTGCAAATCTCAAACCCTAATACTGTGGAGTTATGATAACTTATGGTATATTTAAAAAAAACTACGAGGAACCCATGGTATATTTTTAAAAATATATTACATGTGTAATGCCCTCCAAGACTCAGAGAAGAAACACATGTTAAATAAGTATTCCTTGTATANTTAAAAATATATTACATGTGTAATGCCCTCCAAGACTCAGAGAAGAAACACATGTTAAATAAGTATTCCTTGTATGATACAGAAGAATAATAATATGGTGATGTGTGTGTGCATAAATAAATGTGTTTAAAAATGTGTAAATTATTACTTTATCTCGAGTTATGTCCTGCTCACGGAAGTTAAAAAAACGCTACTGGTAAGTAAAAACAANTTAAAAATATATTACATGTGTAATGCCCTCCAAGACTCAGAGAAGAAACACATGTTAAATAAGTATTCCTTGTATAATACAGAAGAATAATAATATGGTGATGTGTGTGTGCATAAATAAATGTGTTTAAAAAAGTGTAAATTATTACTTTATCTCGAGTTATGTCCTGCTCACGGAAGTTAAAAAAACGCTACTGGTAAGTAAAAACAATGTTTAGTATATCAGTGTTGTTATAATGTAAAGGGAAAAAAAATTGCCCATGGTAGATCGCCGTTCGTGGTACCCACCGAACATGGATTACATGTCTGTCTTGTTAGGGTATCGGATAACGAATGAAACACACAGTTCGATATATCCTTGTGCCAGAGGCGATCGCACACACCACACATGTGACCGAAGGAATTCTTTAGAAATAGCTTGGCGAACTGTTTGTCTGCGCCAGAGTAGCGCGTCGACGCTGCTGATTGCTTTAGTAACAGCATTGAAGGTCCTGTGTTGGGGTCCATTATGACCAATAAGGTGGGGTCATGAGTGGTCTCGTCAGCTTCGTCTCAATTTCGCAAATACATATCTGATATCCTCGGTTGTTTTGGTGGCACTCCCGAGGGACCCGGCTGCGGAGAAGTGGCGCGCCGCCGTTTTCGTTCTGCACGCTAGTATTTGGAGCCTCATAACTTATTTCCTGGTTATCCGATTCTCTGATTTTTTTTCTTCTCTGTATACCTATGGCTTCGTTCTGCCGAAGTTAATGGCGGTTTTTGATTTTGTGGTGGATTTCGACTCGGATTCTTGCCCTTCTTTCGCGGCATGGCACTGTTTAACGAGTTCAAAGCGCAGCTGCTTCGAAAATTTTCAGAGTAGATCAGTGGTTATTGCGTTGAAAGGAGGGCCCTTTCACGCCCTTTCGAATGAAGCTATCACTCGCGTCCGTGGCAATTTTAGTTTCGGAGCAATAGTGCTGCAAATTGGGCCGAAATTTGTTTCAAACTCGACGACGCACCACCGGAAGCGATAAGGCGAACATTACAAAACTATGTATTTATAACGTGCGGGCAACCTTACTCCGTCGATCGGTACATGTGCACAGTCCTGCGTTCGTACGGGGATTGAGTGGCGGGGCGAGGCGCGGTACATGTTTTCGTGACGGCGAGTGCGGCACCCATTACCTCCCGAGCGTGCGAGAAAGACAGGTAATTCATGTCAAAAATTAAATATTAAATGAGACTCTAGTCGTCACTAAAACAATGTATGATATATTTTATGTGTATAAATGTAATTATTTAAGGATAAGGGTTAAAACATTTTACGTTCACCTCACGTAAGCAACACGTCTAAAATGGTTACTATCAACGCCCTTACTTTCGCAAATTCTTGCGAAATAACACACAACTACGTGAAGCAGATGTCCTACCTTTTGATGCGGAACCACCACGTGGTTTTCCTGCGCTGACTTGGGCAAGGCAGCCCTGGTGGCCGGTCAAGTTGATGCAGTGCCGACGGTGAAGACGCCGCAGATGGTAGTCACGCCACGCACAGAGCTATCCGGCTGGCGCAGTGAAGTCTCCAAGCCCGCCGCTTAGCAGCGCTAGTGTCGTCGTGTCATACGGAAGCACCGCAGCGTGGCACGTGACCATCTTTACAAGAAAAAGAGACTATTTTCTTATATTTCGGCCCTCTGATTGGCTAAATTTAAAATGTTTCATTTTAAGGTGTTATGTTTAGCTATATATACCAGGCTAAACTTCAGGCTCGTTGAGAAGCAGCTCCTTGAAATTATCAGACCCTTCCAGCCATGAAATTAAAAGGGAGCATTTGGGAGTCCCTCAGTAGTTTGAAAATAATGTTTGTAGAAATTTCCCTGGATAGAGTTTGTTCCTTTTTATGGATTGTAAATGGCTGTACGCAAGTGTGAAAATAATAAGTACAAACCAAATAATTTTGCTATAAAAATTGTAGGCAAGATATTGTCATTCAGAGGTGACCTTCAATGTTATTTATAATTTTTACATAAACTTTTTTGTATGGCACCCAATTGTTTCATAAATGAAAAACACATTTTCTTAGCAAAGCGTCTCGCGTTCATTTTAAGACTTTCAACAAATACATATACTCTGCTGAAAATAAAATGCTGTCTTTAAGAGATGTTTTGAAAAGATTGGTTTTGCTTATTTTTGTTGTCCTGGTTAGAGCTACATGGCTTAGCTACATATATATATACATAGCCTAACGTGGACACCTCCAAAATTTTCGGAACGGTTGCAGATTACGAAATGCTGTTTTCGCTAAATAAAATTACGTACAGGGACAAGTTATATTTAACGGAAAGTGGCTATTCGTAACATGTGTATGGACAGAAATAATTAAACAACAAATTATGTTTCCCCGGAAAATAAACATACATTTCAAAGGCATCTGAAAGTATGTGCAAAGAGGAATTCAGTGATATAGCATATGCAATGGAAAGTAACACAGAAACTACAAGAAATGATGTGCAAATATGATTAAGTTAAGTTAGCCCATAGCATGGGGCAGTGGACCTGTACTCACAGCTGTATGCAAGCAACACGCGCCGAGACTCANAAGTTAAGTTAGCCCATAGCATGGGGCAGTGGACCTGTACTCACAGCTGTATGCAAGCAACACGCGCCGAGACTCTTCCTGACGGGACCGCTTCCTAATAGCAGCGCAGCACCGGTCCTGGTAATCTGTTATGGTAAGTGGTATTGCAGATGTGGCTGTACGTACGCAATGAAGTTCACGAATGAGGATAAACTGGAAGCTCTACTTATTTACGGCNGGACCGCTTCCTAATAGCAGCGCAGCACCGGTCCTGGTAATCTGTTATGGTAAGTGGTATTGCAGATGTGGCTGTACGTACGCAATGAAGTTCACGAATGAGGATAAACTGGAAGCTCTACTTATTTACGGCGAGTGTGGCAGAAATGCCACGCCGACCAAATGTATAATGAAAGGTATCCTAATCGGACGCCCATCTCACGGCAACCGATACGAAGAATTTTCACACGTCTCTTGTCACAAGGTGATTGGAATCCCACAACACGAGTGCGACGAAAGACTGCTACGGACGAGACGCATAACACGATGTGTTGGGACCTGTCGATGCAAAANAAGTTAAGTTAGCCCATAGCATGGGGCAGTGGACCTGTACTCACAGCTGTATGCAAGCAACACGCGCCGAGACTCATCCTGACGGGACCGCTTCCTAATAGCAGCGCAGCACCGGTCCTGGTAATTGCAGATGTGGCTGTACGTACGCAATGAAGTTCACGAATGAGGAAAAACTGGAAGCTCTACTTATTTACGGCGAGTGTGGCAGAAATGCCACGCCGACTAAATGTATAATGAAAGGTATCCTAATCGGACGCCCATCTCACGGCNAGTGTGGCAGAAATGCCACGCCGACTAAATGTATAATGAAAGGTATCCTAATCGGACGCCCATCTCACGGCAACCGATACAAAGAATTTTCACACGTCTCTTGTCACAAGGTGATTGGAATTCCACAACACGAGTGCGACGAAAGACTGCTACGGACGAGACGCATAACACGATGTGTTGGGACCTGTCGATGCAAAANCCACAACACGAGTGCGACGAAAGACTGCTACGGACGAGACGCATAACACGATGTGTTGGGACCTGTCGATGCAAAACCCCACATGGGTACGATATAACTTTCCAGTTTCGTAGGAATAAGTAAAACGAGTGTGTTACGGATACTGCGCCAACGGAAATTCCATCCATATCACGTGGCTCTTCACCAGGCATTACATGAAGGTGATTTCCAGTAGCGTGTTCAGCTTTGTAGGTTTGTTCCGATATCTCTAAGAGATGACAGCAATTTTCTGAAGAACATACTATTTACTAATGAAGAAACCTTCACATACCATGGGCGCGTAAATTTACGAAATATGCACAACTGGGTGATGGAGAATCCGCGTTCGGTCCGGCACATGGAGCACCAGCGACAGTGGAAATGGAACGTGTGACGTGGAATCGTTGAAGACTACGTCATACGGCCATACTTCATTCAAGTGACAGTTACCGGCTGTACGTACGCCCATTTCCTCAGGGAGACCTTACCGGCACTTCTGGAAGACATAGCGCTCGACATACGTCGTAATATGTGGTTTCAACATAATGGTGGTCCTGCGTATTTTGGTTTGGTGGCGAGGCAAGTGTTAAACGAAACGTTTTCAAACAGGTGGCTATGGCGTGGTGTTGTTGCAAGATTGCCAACTCGCTCCCCCCTCTCGATTTTTCCCGTGGAGAACACTGAAAGATATGGTGTATAACGCGGCTCCTCCGACGCCATAATACATCCAGGAACGCATTCTGGCAGCTTGTAGAGGCATTACGCCACAAACACTTTAGGCCGCTCGTTGCTCTACATGTGCGTTTACAGATGTGTATTGCTATCGGCGGTAAACACATCGAGCACATGCTTTGAGAAGTTCTTATGTAGAGCGTTTCAAACATAAATATTATCTTTTGTACTATGTATGAGGATGCGATTGCATTTCTCCTTAGGTTGGTTTGTTCTACTTTTGTTGTGCATATGTAAACACTCATTACTTAGTACATATAATGACTAGGAAACCAATCTCCTGTATTACGTTGGTATCCGAATACAATATAATGTATGATATCAGACTTTCACTCACATTGCCCGTTTTCCCTCCGCTGTGGTGCTCTCTTTTGTCCAATATCGCATTTGGTGCCCCTTGCCCCATTAAATAAGCGCTACACTGCTATAAGGAAGCGGTCCCGCCAGGATGAGTCACAGCACATATTGTGTTGCTTGCTTACAGCTGTGAGTACAGGTCCACTGCCCCATATTACCGGCCTACCCAATCATATTTGCACATAATTTATTGGCGTATCTGTGTTACTTTCCATTGCATATGTAATATCACTGAGTTTCTCTTTGCGCGTACTTTCAGGTACTGTTGAAATAAATATATGTTTCCAGGGGCAAAATCATATGTGGTTTAATTATTTCTGTCCGTACACGTGTTACGAATAATAATTTTTAGGAAAATTACTTGCCCCCGTACATAATTTCATTTAGGGAAAACCGCATTTCATGATCTGCAACAGTTGGTTGTGTCCACGTTAGGCGGACCTTCTTGTATATTCACGAGGACTGATTCAGAAGTCATGGTAACTACTGTTTATCTCCTGAAAATGATCCAACACAGGAAATAAACTATGTACAGTTGATAGTGTACGACATGCAGGTTTTAAAGGTGACACCACATGGGCTATCAATGCATGAATGTCCCGGCAAGGAACACAGACAAACATCGCTGCTTGAAATCACTGTTTAATTGATATATTCTCATACAAACTGTATACACTCATATGAACGGGTACGTATCGTACGTGTACTAGCTGTTTAACATCCTTCAAAGCAGTCTCCGAGGTTGTGCACGGTTCGTCGCCAGCGATGAGGCAGACGGGAAATACCATCGTCTGCATGTGATTCGTCAATGTGCGCCACCTCTCGTCGAAATGCTGTGACGATGTCTGCCTCATCCCTGGCGACGAACCGTGGACAACCTTGGACTCTACTTTGAAGGATGTTAAACAACTAGTACACATACGATACGTACCCGTGCATATGATTGTATACAGTTTTTTACCAGAATATATAAATTAAACGGTATTTTCAAGCAGCCGTATTTGTCTTTGTTTCTTGTCGGACATTTCTCCAACCATACCCCATGTTATGTCACCTTTAAAACGGACATGTCGTGCACTTTCAACGACACATAGTACATTTCCTGTGTTGGATCATTTTCGGCAGATAAACAATATTTGCCATGACTTCTGGTTCAGCTGTCGTGTATATATATATGTACGTATACGTGTGTGTGTTAATTTGACATAACGGACTTCTTGAGGGAGAAATAATAGAGACAATTGTGAACATACACAGTAAGCTGTCGTTTGTGTTCTTAGCTTCATGTCTACGTTTTGATAAAAGGAACCACATGTTTTTTATCATCAAAGATTCGAAACAAAGTATTTGGTATTAGATTTATTGACGTTTAATCTGTGTAAAAGACACTCAATTATAGTGAGGAGTTTGGTAATATCTTAAAGAGTAATGCATTATTCATGCCGTATATTGCATATTGTCAACATGTTTCAGCAGTGTCTGCAATAATACTTTAAACCAATGATAGGTAACAAATATAAAAAAAAAATTCTTACAGGTTCATTAGCATTTGGCGTAAACCTATTCGAAATTGTGCGTCAGACAGAAATTTTACAAACTCGGTGTTCAATAAATGGTGTAGGTTGTATTTATGAACTATATTTGGTGATTGCTGGCACAGTGGTACATCAAGTTTGTGCTCTGTGAATACTAAACGAAGGTTAGAAACGAAACGCTGAAATGGAATTTAGTTGGTCCGGGCGGAGCACATTTCTCACTGTCGGTTAAATGACGATTTACAGCCGTGCGGGGGGTGAAGCAGAGTCGCCAACTTCTTTGAGAGAAATTCTCTAAGCCGAGATACAAAAATCACGCTAAAATCAACTCATTGTAATATTAGGCTATATAACATTTAATGCAGGCGTAATATATACCTATGAAATGTCTGTTAAGGCAGCGTGGAATGTTATTATTTGTTATTGCTCGTTACAGTTGCTAACCGCCAAAATTAAATACAGAAGAAATTAGTGTTCTCTCTGAAAAACTTTGATAACGTATTAACTATATATATAATATGTATGTGCAAAGCGCACAGTGCTCTCAATGAATACATCAAGTACTTTTCCACTTAGTTTCCCGAAACTTTGCTTACGACGTAGCCAAGCCGTATCGTTATTCCCGCAAGAGATAGCACACACTACTACCTATAACGACATAATCACATGCAAGAAAACATGCAATATGCATCTTAAGATATTCCCAATCTCTCTTCAGGTTTACGTCATGTAGGTATTCTGTCTTCACTTTTCATTTAAATATCCAGATTTTCCGCCAGATTTTTACGGAAAACACAACCTTTTCTTCTTGTCACAAACATGAAATATTGACAACCAGACTATCTTATAAAGAGGCCGCGTTTGTGTAACGGGTAGAGCGCTCGTCTCCCACCAAGAAGGACCGTGTTCGATCCCCGGCGAAGTCGCTCCCGTTTTTTCGCATGTGGAAATCGTGACGCAGATGCCGCTAGTCAAAAGGTTTCCTCGGGGATCTCCCATTTCACCACCGCCCTTGCCTTCCAATGCTGCTCCATTTCCACCTTGTTTCACCCTCATCGGCTCTCAAGACCTCGTTGTTGAGGGAAATTGAACCATGTCACATTGGATTATAGATTTTTCTCTGAAACCTGGCAGCAGATAATTTGTTGTGCAGGCTGACAGGGTACAGAATATAACTTAGCACACTTCCTGAAATCAATATGACATGGCCTGTCCTCGTGTTATCGTATCTGCAGTAGTTTGTGTAAAGTAATAAATTTTTTTCTTTTCTGCCATTATAGGCTATTCGCGATTTCTTCACACTTTTTGAATCAAACCTTTGAAAAATCACCCTATGTATTACGTGTTTGGTTGTTTAAGTACGCCATGTATCACAAGCGTTTTACACTGCTATTAACATAAAAGTAACTCATGTTAGGTTAAATTGAACTTTAACTTATAGTCTACCTATAAATTATACTGTTTTGTTTATAATTGATATTTATAAAAACTGAGAGAAATTAGGTACGTTGACGATGCTTAGTAAAAAATAGTTCTTGTATAAAATAATTTGCTGTTAGCTGACCCTTTGGTGTAGTGTTCAAGACTCGGTTAAGCTTTGTTTGCATAAAGCGCAGGCATATTCTGGAAGTATAACTTAAGCAGGGCTTCAGAAAAGTAGGAAATAACTTCTGATTGAAGGCAGTGAAGCTGCAACAAATTCAGAAATTTCGGAAATCCCATTATCTGTGCTCTGTCGTGCCAAAAATTTTGATACAGCCTGTTAAACAGAAGGCATGACAAGAAAACTGCTAAATCCGATATGGAAGGAATCAAGCCACCCAAATCTCTTCACTGCGCTTATCTTCCGAAATCGTTGGTTGTGGTGAGAGAACCGTTAAGTTGGCAACTCTGTGGCGAAGCTGGTGGCGTGTANCTTTGTTTGCATAAAGCGCAGGCATATTCTGGAAGTATAACTTAAGCAGGGCTTCAGAAAAGTAGGAAATAACTTTTGATTGAAGGCAGTGAAGCTGCAACAAATTCAGAAATTTCGGAAATCCCATTATCTGTGCTCTGTCGTGCCAAAAATTTTGATACAGCCTGTTAAACAGAAGGCATGACAAGAAAACTGCTAAATCCGATATGGAAGGAATCAAGCCACCCAAATCTCTTCACTGCACTTATCTTCCGAAATCGTTGGTTGTGGTGAGAGAACCGTTAAGTTGGCAACTCTGTGGCGAAGCTGGTGGCGTGTANCTTATCTTCCGAAATCGTTGGTTGTGGTGAGAGAACCGTTAAGTTGGCAACTCTGTGGCGAAGCTGGTGGCGTGTAAATAAACGCAATTTCGCAAACGCTGGCGGGGAACGGCGGGATCGATGGCCGCCGGCAGCTAGATGTCTCTGGCGGTCTCGAACGACGGAGGTGCTTCCAAGTTTCGCTGCGGTGTGGCGCCACTTGCACCGCGCGCCAGCACGGATCGATGCCACCGCTGCCCCTCGTGACTGAAGCTGGGTTCACAATTGTACCCTATCCACAGACTAAAGATGAGGTAGATCGCCCAATCGTCATCTGCGCATGTACCCAACATTGACCTACCCCAAAGGATCACAATTGTCAAAGTCACGTTGTCAGCACTGATGAACGTGTTGGTTTATAACTTAACTTCCAAAAGACAGGCACTTTTCAATGAATAATATACTTTCACCAATTTTAATTTAATCTAACGGCATTCCAATTCTGATAGAGTAAGTTTACAAATATCTCAAATCACTTGTTTACTAAATAGTATTCTAAACTCAAATTGAGTCCACGCCGTTTTTGCTAGTAGTTTTGGTAGAAAAGCAGTTCATTGTTGGGGCACGAAGACTGCAGTCGGTTCACGACTAGAAGAAACTTTTGAAAATCAATCTTTGAAAAAACACCCTAGCCATTAGCTACAGGCATATAACGTTATAAACAGCGGCGAGCGCAGATACAGTTATGCCGTTAGGTTGCGTCGTGTTTCTCTCCTTTATCAAGGTTTCAAAATACGTAATTGTTAATTTATCGCCTACAAATGGGTGTCGAAAATACTTGTATCTTATTATGCCAATTATTAATGATGTGATGCTAACGTATTTAGATTTCAACGTTTCTTGCATAGTCACATGATCACGCTCAAGGTGAAAGTAACGTGGTCATTTGTTTACTAACCTTCGTTCCTTGTGTTGTTGACACATGTGCCAGAGAGTTTGTGTGATTATCTCGTTCAACCTACAATAATTCATTTATTTGTCTGGTTTTACTAATATCCGCCCTTTATTATTTGGTTTTTAATAACGTATGATTTTAATTTGTGCTCACTTTATCGTTGTACTGATTCCTTTTGTTTTTATGTTTTTCGTGCACGTGTCTTTCCTTTGCACTATTTGCACATACGAATTGTTTTCACATTGTCGAAGACGTAGAATCCTTCACTCGCAATCTCTGCCGTCCTGTCGAAAACCGTCACAACCATTTTGAAATAATGTTTTACAATTGCGGGAAACATCCGACTCAGTCCACCACCACGCCATTTTAACGTCTGTAGCAATTTCGATCAATACTGATGATCTTGCCTTCGATGTACGGGAATTTATCGAAAGTCACTAACAATCGATTGTAGATAGACAACAACTATCGATTCGTCAAAATACTCGCATTTTGGGTTTATAGAATGAAATGTTTTTCGCTGGCATCGCATATTCTTTTGTGTAAAATTCTCAAGATTAAAAACTTTACGCTTGTGGAATATCCATTAATAATATATATATGAATTTTATAATGGGTACGTGCATGTACGAACACACACACAGTGGAATGTAAACATTGCATGTAAACATTGCCATGTGACTGCCACGTGGCAATGTTTGTTTACCTTTGGTGGAAGGATGCGAAATGGGCTTGAAAGTAGATCTTTAGCAGGACTTCAAGGAAGTCTCTTCCAGTCGTGAACCAACTATAGTTGTGCGTAGCCAGCGATATCAGTCTACCTCATCTTTAGTCTATGACCTTATCTACAACAGGATTGGTCCGGCGACATATCCGCGGACACCTGATTATGATCCGTGCACGTGGCCCTCTCACGTGACAACTTTTGGTCCAAATGTCCGTAGGTCCGATGTCCTAAGTTTATCCACTCCACCGGACAATGTCCGAAAGTCGCTCTCTTGGTAAAAACAGAATTTATGTTGTTCCTGTTCCTGTAGGAATTTTCCCGCACAAACGTTATAGAGTAAATAAACAGATGTCTATACGACTAACCATTTATTAAGTAAAAACATGTAGTGTGTTAATAACTTACATCAAATAATGATCACAAAAAAAGAGAACAAAGCGACGTAAATTAAGTTATTAGCAGAAAATAACTATCAATAGCTCATAATTAATATTTAAGCATGTTAACCTAGAGATTACGAAAATTTAAAAATATTTAGATAATTTAACTACGATCATCAACCACTCCGTAAATGCAATAAACAAAGTAATTGGCACATAGAATTTAGTGCAATGTGTTGACAGTTTTTCAAGCCCTATTTCGGGCATCACAATTGTGGACATCATCATCTCAAGTTTGGACATTTCTGTGAACTTCGTCCGCGGACCATGGTAATTGTAGACTACGCTTAACAGTAACCATATATCATATGACGTGTGCACAAGGATTTAAAGCCATGTTTTCGAGCATATTGGTTCACAACTGTGCATAACAGGTGGTGTGCATTAGAGGTTCTGACATAGTGCATTAAGGAAATTGTTATATTAAATTTCTTGTGCAGGCGCATGGGGCAACAGCCAATAAGGGAGCGTTCAAGTATTACGTAACGCAGTTTTTGAAGATTTTTGACCCCCCCTCCCCCCCCTGTAACGCGCCGTCACGTTTCCCTGTACCCCCCC
>NQII01004401.1:75849-93526 GCA_002778355.1 Clitarchus hookeri
AACAGTGAACAAAATTTTAAAAGATGCTTTTTATTTAAAATGGAGGAACAGTTATGATGCAGAAACGACGAAAAGTCCCAAGACCTACGTTTATAAAAAACTAGCCAACCGGCCCGGCTACGCCCGGGTACAATTGAGTTTTACAGTGATACACAAATAAATAAATTGGGAAAAGACAACTCATTTATGAGAAAACATAATTATAAAATTATATTAAGTTGGCCTAGGTTTTCAACTGATTAGGGCAACCCAAAATAAAGGAAATATTTTTTACCCGATAGCCAAGAAATAGGGCATTGTTTCACATTTCCGCTTTCCAGCGTCGATGTATGAAAATCAAAACGTGAGTTTCATGAAGTTGTAGCTTTAGAAATAAGTGTACCTTGTTACCACTTTTTGCGCTTGGCTGAGGGATCTTAATAGATCACCAAAGTTAAGCGACGTTCCCAGCGGCACACATTTGGATGGGTGACCGTTTAGTAGCATAACATCTGAGTGCTTCCGGGCTTCGGAGGGCATGTTAAATATTCGGTCCCGGTTGTTATCGATTGATAGCAGCCGTTAAGCCATTTCAGAGGTCCTTGGGTGGCCTGATAAACTCTGACACCAGAGGAGAAAAATATTTCGGTCACGTTCCCAGCCATTATAGAATTATGTTTTGTTGTTATTCCACAGGAACCGTACAATTTTCCGGGATAAAAAGTATATAATGTCCTATTCCTGGACCTAAGTACTTACATACAAAATTTCATCAAAATCCGTTCAGCCGTTATGGAGCTGAGTGGTAGCAAACATACACACACACAGACTTTGGCATTTATAATATTAATAGGATAACAGGTGACAGTTGATTTGATTTGAGAGATTTGAGGGGCTCTTAACAGCGAGGTCTTGAGAGCCGATGATGGAAAAATGAGGTGAGATGGAGCAGCGCTGGAATTCAAGGGCGGGAAAACGGGAGATACCCGAGAAAACCCGCCTACCAGCGGCATCGACCGGCACGATTCCCACTTGCGATCACCCGGCCAGGGAGTGACCTCGGTTCGCCTAGGTGGGAGGCGATCAGTCTAACCACTCAGCCACCGAGGCCCTCCAGGTAATAGTTTACTAGCAGAATTTTTTAAATTTTATTCACATATTTATTATAGCAAAAACCAAGATTTTAAGGAAAAGTAAAAATGCATAGTATTTTTAATTATTGTCGCTTTTCAACACAATATCACAATATGTTACGGAAATCCATTATTTACCAACACTGACAACTAACGCCAGACTCGTAGCAAAATTTCGTTTTCTATAAACAATACATAAGTATTCAGTGAATCGATTTTGCATAAGAATGGGAATGTTCTACTGTTATATCCTATGATCTGTATCTACGTTTCTTTTCATTGTGAACCGATCCTGAGCGAGTCGCCGGCAAGATCCTCCTTTCTCGCGTAATGCTGCTAGCCTCGCCCTCTAAAATATATTGCCCGTTCGTGTTACTTCAGTTAAGGCTTGTTCTTCTCGCGTTGGGAAGCTCAATGCTATTAGTTTGGTAACTAACAAATTTTCGCCGACAGGTAGTACTAACGTTGCATATTTACCGGATTTTCTCCCTTTGCAAGTAAACAAATGGGATAGTTGCATTTTTCATTATATAAGTATATATGTTTTAAATCATTCCACTTTTATTAGCTAGAACCCACATAAGCAATAAACTTTTATTTCCGCACTTGAGTGGAAAATTAACGAAACACATCCCTACTATGTAAAGTATTCATTCCTAAAATGGTTTTAGCAAATTTTTATATGCTCAATTACCTTAATTCAATGTGACGACAACCGAATCGAAATATTTCTTTTGATAACAGCTATACCTATTTCGCTAATAAAATCGTACTTTTTTCCACTAAAGCAAGCGTGTTTATGTAAACTCGATGCCAAACACATTCGTATTTTTTTATGTTTACTCTTGCAGACACAATTGCAGAGCAAGAATAGTAGTTACAAAAAAAGTTAATACCTAATATTTTACCTGGGGCAAATATATGTCACATTTCGGGTGAAACAAACTTTTATACAAAACATAATTTCTCCATACACCACCAGTATGAAAAAACGACCTCTTTGGTACAGCAGCGCACCTTTCGGCAGACATTTTCCTTACGCTAAACTCCCCCATAAGCAATCTCGTTTTTTTTCCTAACCTGAGTAGATAAACCCTTACTTCAGCTATCGTGAAATTGTTCTACTATATTCACGTTGGTTTCAAGTGAATTGACATGCATTTATTCTCGCAATATCTTACGTTAGTTTTGGTTGATTTGAAATAAAACAGCCAATGTTTTAGGTAAGTCAAAACCCTTACAACAATTATTCCCCTTCTTTGCTTAGTTAAATTAGATTAGAATACTTACATTCCTAAAATACGAAGAAACCAAACTCGCGTGGTTACCAATTTAAAAAATTACATTTATATTTCGTCCTGTAGAATTATAAGTATATTTGATAAATAGCTGTTAACATTATTATAAAAAACCAGTCAACGGTTACATTCTATTAGGATACGCAATAACGCGCTGGGAATTTTTCATAAGATGCATTCCAAAATCACTCATACAACCTCTAATCATCTGAAAAGAGTTTTCAGTACTACTAATTTTTTTTTTCCGATAAAACACCAGATTTATTTTACCATCTCAATAATTTCGAAAACATGCAACATCTTATCACCTCCCTCACCAAAGCCTGGCCAATTGTGCCCTGTGTATATTTAACTTGCAATCGGGCTTAAAATTGTTAATTGAATTGACTATTCGGTGCCGCCAGATGCTTGTAGAGGCAGTATTTACTCAACGACGCATACGTGGTTGGAGAAAGCCTGATAACAAACATCTATACGGTCAGAAGGACGTACTACACCAAAGGAATTCCAATATTTTTTCACGTTTCCTCGGCTTATCTACCAACCCTATGTAACAAAATGTGAGGGCTAACCTCAAAAAAATTGAACGTGAGTAGCAGGTTTCACTTGCGCACTAGGACGTAGCTCTATCAACCCCACATATTCCTCACAAGAGTCGAATGGGGTTAGTATGTTTAACATTCGCACCAGGGCGTAGCACAAAAACAATTGTGGGCAGTGGCAAAGTGGTCTTGTAGGGAAAGGTATAGACACTGCTTTGCGCCAAGTGGTAGGGTAAACAAAAGGATGCAGGATTTTTGTTTTTGCCCACGACTCCATAAGGAGCTATGGTCGGAACCACACTTTACACACATTTTCATTCCAGAGCTCAATTACTGGAAGTAGGATTTTGAGTATTCGAGGCCTTTAAGTGCCCGAGAGCTTATGATTAATCAGGCGCGTGCAATAAATGCCTATTTGCCTCTGCGTGAAAGGGACAGGATAGGGTGCAATCTACTGGTAAGTAAAACGCTTCTGTCGGACCTTCGGCTAGACCCTATTGCGTTGTAGAGTGTTTGGAACGCACGTTATTCTACGAAACTATTAAACGCACATCCAATGTGCTGATCTGCGAGAAGAACACACACTCTTCAGACGAGGGTTATTGAGTGCTTTCAAGACGTCACGTACTTCAGGAAAGCCATTTTTGAGCACTCGAAAATGGTTAAAAACGGCGTTTTCAAAGCGCTGTAGCTCAAAATATACGCGTCATATCCATACGAAACTCTGCAAGAGCCCTGCATTGAACCTGCCTACAGACTTTATATCAATAAAATAATAGGGTCACAGCTGAAAGTCGCAGAAGTACACGCAGTGCGACAAGAACACTGCACGCCAGTTCACAGTCTTGCACTTCGAGGCGATGGCGCACTTGATGCGCGTGGCAGTGTCACCCTTATCGCTCCCCCACTTCTCAGTTTCAAACGCGGGAAAAAAATGTAGGTAGACGGGAGCCTTAACGATATAAATAAAAGTGTTCTGCTTTTCCTTGTTAAAGTTTTAAGTTCTGAAAAATACTTTTGTTGTGAAAAGTTTTGGTTGTGTAAGATAAATAATCCTTTTTAACAGCTTCACAATCGAAAAAGACATTAACCACGAAACAGGAAAATATGGTTAATAGACGTAGAACACTCCAGTTTTATTCGTATCGACTAAAGAAAACAATATAGTCGCTTGGAACTATGCAAACCGGTGTGCCATTTGTTTCTGCTGGCTACGCATACTACCAGGCGCTAGTAAGTGAGTAAATGTTTTTGAACTGGTCTAGTCATTACGTTAAGAGGCGCTTCTGTGACCAGTTCGCAGTATCGCAGAACTTGAAACGAAAACTTACTGTTTTGCCAGTTTTTAAAAGTGCTGCTTTGAATATCTTTGACTGTTTGCTACTCTTTATTCCCTTGTTCGCTCCGGACGTGTACTTCGTTCTTCAATACAGCAGTGATCGTTGGCAATTAATAAGTGTTGAATAATTTACGATAACCTTACTCATATTTATGTCACAAATGTGCATATCAATTTAATGTTTGACTGAGGGTGTAGGAAATTGTTAGAAAATGTCCAGTTTCCATAACCTCTGTCCATATTCAATGTATTCATACTTACACATTTTTTATTTATTTTCCTTTTTTTTTCGGCGTAATAGCGAAAAAAGCTGGATTGCCGTTGTTTAAAATAAGGGTTTGTTGGCTGAATTTTGTTGACGGTTACCATAAATAAAGACGAAAGTGCATCACACACCTATTTTTGTCATTTCCGGGCGTGTTTTAAAGAAGGCCTTCTCATTAATATATTTCACGGCATTTATTTACACTAAAATAGTTTACATCATACGGTTTATTANCGCTTCCGCCGTTGCATACAGTATGTGGAGTGATTTTAGTTGGTAAATTTACATCACCATGTGTTCTTTGACAGCAACAGTCTTTTTAAATTAGGCGAGCACCTTTGCTGTTGCTGTTGTTTACTTTCGCAAGCACGAAGACCAGCAAAGTGAACGATTATCCGTTTTCAGTGTGGGTACCGTTGGAAGATTTTATGCTGAACTTCAAATTTCCGCCAAGTTGATGAGAATAAGATAATATATATTGCAGAAATAAGTAAATGAAGATTAGATTCACGCTATATACGATCTCAGTAAAGCAGTAACAAAGACTAATTCGAGTATGGCTACTGTCTAACCAGAATGACAGAACTGGAATAATTGTATCCATTGTTTTTACTTCATCTGCATTGAGACTAATGCGCCAAAGACGCTGGTTTCACACCACTGCCTACGTTTGCCAGTAGTGATGAAATTAAACAAGATTGGCCTAGTGCCAACTGAAGCCAGCTAGTCTACTCAAGGGGCATACCTGTTGTACCAGGCAGGTACGAGAACCCACTGTTATATGGGATGTTCAGTAACGAAGTGAGAATTAAATAATAAGAGTATTCTAATAAAAAACCTACGCTATTGCATTGTCCCGTCACACTTATTTCTCTGCGATTAATTAAACACATCTGAATATCTTAACTATGTTAATTTGTCAGTCTGCGTATTCTTCAATACGGGTAAAATTTAATTTTTCCAAAACTAGTAATATCGCGGTTTAGTAAGTGGTGGTGTGATAATGTTACTATTACACCAGATTTTATTTTGGGCTAAATATAACAAAAATAATTATTTAAGAGGGCATGAAATCATATATTACAGTTTTAAGGCCTTTAACTCAGACTCTTTACTAGATTGTTTTGTTTGTTAGTGACGTAAGTTTTCAAGGAAAAAAAATTAAAAACGTAACTTTGATTATTACTTGGCAGTAGAGAGATCATATCAATTATAAATGTAAAATTAAGTAAAGCTTAGCAAAATAAAAAAATTTTTAGTTCAATATTTGTAACATAATTATACATCAACAATCAAGATGGTTTATTTCCACTGCATCAAAATAACTATAAATAAAACATTTCAAAAATCACACCAAGCATGCGTCTTCGGTTGTTTCCTAAATTTGCCATGTATCATAAGTGTTTTATACTTTTTTTGAAATAAAATTACCGTATTTTTCGTTAAATTGACATTTTATTTCTATTTTACCTTTAAAGTACTATATTGAGTGTATTATTAATATGAACAAAAACAGTGAGAAAATAGGCATGTTGGTAATGCCTAGTAAGAAATACTTCTCATGCAAAACATTATTATACTGAGTGCGCACGAATGCGGTGCGTTGTCCCTCTGGTGTTATATTTTATACTCGGTTTAGTGTTGTCTATATGAGGCGGAGGAATATCCTGGAAGTAGAATTTCAGCAAGGCTACAGAAAAGTCGGAAGTGACCACGAATGGACTACATCGGGATCGACGTCAGCAGCGCTCAAAGCGTTAAGGTGGCCGCCTGGGTAGGCCGCCGATCGGTGTGCAGAGCTCCAGCAGAAAACGTTTTATTAAAAAACCTTCCAACGTGTCTGAGTGATGTCCGCTTATACGTTTTTCAGTTCCTCCATTTCTCTTTAAAGCATGTTTTTGTGATAGTGAAAATGGTTTGAACGGGCGTTTTCACAGTTATTTTTAGGTATGAATATTCCGGCACGAAACATTAAAAAAGGAATGGAGACGTGCATCAAACGTTTATTTTTGTTATTACGTCACAAAATGGTAGGGACTCAGCTGAAAGTCTCAGAGACGCGTTATCGGCTGCAAGACTACACGCCAGTTCAGTGCTTTGCGCGTAGAGGCGATGAGAGAGTTGATACGTATGTGTGGAACGCCCCTAGCGCCGCCACGCGTTCAGGCCTCAGACGTGCAAAATGCCAGGCTGGCAGGCTCGGTTGACAAGACGTGAGCCAGCGCGCGGCAGGCAGTGGCGGATCTGTGCTCGGCGAGTGGGAAGGAGTACAGCGAGACCTGGACGCCGGCTTGGCTGCGGGCTTTGCGCGCGTATCGACGCGGTCGCATGCAGTCGCCGTCTGGACGCGCGGCCCAGCGGCGCCNCGGTAACACCCCCCTTCCACCACCCTTACTCCCCTTAACGCTTACAAACACCCATACCCACCCCCGGGCCGACGTAGCACGCTGTTAGCGGGCCCTCCCCACCACCGACCCCTTGAGACGCTCTTCCCCTCCGGGACACGTGACAAGTGTCAAGTACCGCATATGGGGCCTCACGTGCCTGTACCCCCCGTGCCACTCATCAGTGCGATATATTTATATTGGGAAATTGATTGCGATATATGGCAACTGTCGTTTATATTACTGTAGCAAAAAATCGCTCATACCAGCATGACAAATTTTTACATTGCTGATATCGGTCATATTGACATCGTACAAGTTGACAGCGCAAATGTCTGTTATGACATCGCAAATACTGTTCGTAATTAGGTACATTTAAATATTTTCGCTAAATTAAAAAGGCCGTTAATATAAAATGTGCCACAATTTCCTTACTAATTTTTTTTTTTAAATCGAAAACACTAATATTTTTTAACATTGCGAAAGTAGAAATATTGAAAAAATTATATCGTTATCTCAAGAGACAGTAATTATCACTTATCGCCATTTCGACGAGAGGTGGCGCACATTGGCGGATCTCATGCAGTCGATGGTATTTCCCGTCTGCCTCATCGCTGGCGACGAACCGTGGATAACCTCGGAGACTGCTTTGAAGGATGCTAAACGGCTGGTACACTTACGATATGTACCGGTTCATATGAGTGTATACAGTTTCTATGAAAATATATCACCTAAACTGTGATTTTAAGCAGCGATGTTTGTCTTTGTTCCTTGCCGGGACATTCATGCATCACTAGCCCATGTGGTATCACCTTTAAAACATACATGTCGTTCACTTTCAACTGTGCATAGAACATTTCCTGTGTTGGATCATTGTCGGAAGATAAACAACATTTGCCATAACTTCTGAATCAGACTTCGTATTTGTGAATAAATATACTCTTTTACCAAATAAAACAAGACAAGACTCTCTAAAAGTGTTAACAGTATGGAATAAAAGTTATTTGATAAAACAACAGTCAAAGCGCTTGAAGGTACTCATGTTGGGAATATTTCCACTGGCGTCAGCAAACTTCATTGTATTGGGAAAAAGGGAGAAGCTTTCTTCAGGAATGTATGCATCGACAAGGTGTTCACATCTGAAATAACTAGATAGAAGAAATGTCGCTAACCCAATGGAGTCATAATCATAGAAACCAGAAAGCGGGGAAATGAAGGAGACCTGTAAGTACTCGAGACAGGTCGAACATGATATTGTTTTAAGTTTTATAGATAGCTCGGTCTCTGAGTTTCATCCAGCGGATTTCACGATATTTCGTTCTTTACTCTAAACATCAGATTTATTATTCACGTGCAAAGGATCGTCGGTAGGTCCTAAACAATAAATAAATTTTGTAACATTTTATCATTTAACCTGTATTCGTTTGAAATTTATGTTTTTTTTAATTACTAGTTTTTACAATCAATCCAAAATCGCAAATAAGAGATTATAATCAATAGTTCATTCTATCGACTGTCCCAAATTAGTGTTTACGCTTTTTGTACGTAAATGGAAGAGAAACTATTAAAGTCGATCTGATGGAACTGTGTGTATTCAACATTATAAGGCAACGCTTGGTGAATGCGAGCGCGTGTTGCAGTTCTGCGGTTGTCCAGCTCGTTTGCAGTCCCGAGCGGCGATACTACAATTTCAGAGGAAATGGCGGATATGACAAGGTTATCTTTCTGGCAACGTAAGTGGATTTTAAAGTTTTCTTTTTTTTTTAACGTGAGAACATGGTTACGATGCAGAGACGATGGAGGGCAGAACTCGATACGGCACCACCACCGCGTGTAACTCTGACACGATTACGTGAGAAATTTAAGAGGGACGTAACTGCGTGCGATGTGAAGAAAGGACAATCCGGCAGGAAGAGAAGGACGACGGGCGAAGGAAGTGTGGAGGGGGGGGGGTGTCGCGCACATTCACACGTCCCCCGTCCGCACAGCAATCTGCGCATGAGCTAGGCGACGTTACTTCACGCTACGAGTTGAGACGACCCGGATAGGCGAGTCGAATGTTGTGAGTGGGTTATCGACATGTGCAACGACAACGGAAATTGTACTGAATCGATTGTTTGATCCGACGAGACTACCTTTAAATCGAATGGAACCATTAACCACCGACACTCTGCGTGCTGGGCCGATGGATATCTTCTCATTGTGGTAGAACAAGCAGTTGATCTTCCTGGGTGATGGTGTGGCGCAGTATGTCTGCCAGAGGACTTGTGGGGAAGTTCTTCTTTCACGGAAAGGTGACATGTGACAGTTACCGTACCATGCTGAAATAAAACACTGTGCCAGCTGTTCACAATCTCTACCCAGGTGACGATTTCTTTTCCCAGATGAACGGTGTTCTACCACACTGCTATCGGGACTTACGGTCGCTCCTGGACGAAAGATTCTTTTCTTGGGGAGATGGATAGTCTGATGAGGATAGCGTCGAGTGTTCGCCCAAATATCCGGACTTAACGTCGTTAAATTGTTATTTATGGAGAGTTCTGGAGAACACTGTATACTCCACTGTGTACTCCACTGTGTACTCCACTGTGTACTCCACTGTGTACTCTACTGTGTACTTCACTGTGTACTCCACAGTGAACACTGTGTACATCCATGCACGCTGGATGCCGTGAGAGACGCGGTTGTCGCCGCCTGTTGTAAATCCACTCCCACGGAAACGTATATACTGTTTGTCGTTCTTTTCTACGGCGCTGCAGACGAGGTCTTGTCGATGGCGGAGGTTTCGAACATTTGTGACTTTTATCATTCGCTTACATCCAACATTAGCTTTATAGCGTCAAATGCAGGCAGTCATATGGAATGTTATTAATGGTTCCTCTGCTATTCTCGTTTAAAGAGCGCGAACATTAATTTGGTACATTCGGTATAATTATAAACAATACATTACCTCCACTAGTTAATGCATCTATTTTCCGTTTATTAAGCAGTCATTTTGGAGAACAAATGCCAATTGTTTATAAACAGTGTATACCCAACAAAATTTTACGATGAAAGATTTTGAACAGAAATTAAAATGGCATGGATGAAAATAAATGAACCTAATATTATAATTAATATCAAGAATGGCGTATTTATATCATTAATTTTCTTTCATTTGGATGTGGGGGACTGATACAGAGAATATGAAAGTAAGAAAGTAATACCTGTTATACATTTGTGGTCTTAAAAACATTCTACCTTTTAGAAAGGATCATGTTTAGGAAATTAAAGGTGTTTAATGGTAGACTTGAACTATTGTACTGAAATAAATGCTCACCAAAAACGGTATAGAGAGGTACATAGTAATACTCTATCGATTAATACCAATTTAAAATATACCGGCAAAAAATGTTGTATTAATTTTGAGTGTTATTTATGATTGATCTAACATTAGGTGACGAGACAGAAAAATAAACCAGACTTACGAAATTCATAGTAGTGTCAAATATTAAAAATGGACCATCGTTACTCTTGAAGTAGCCTACAAAGTTAAAAATATCCCATTTTCATGAATGCACGTCGAATATCTGACTGGGGTTCTTGCATGTATGCTAACAGTGAGTAAGGAGGATTTCTGTGACATAACATAAGATTGTAAAAAAAAATTAATTGGAGGACATTAAATTGAAGGTTGACCTAATATTTTATATCCCTAACAAATGTTCTTTTTCACCTTATCATTCCAAAAGTATTTAACATTATCGCAGAGTAGATAAGTACACGCAGAGGAATTGGCGTGGAGGTTCCTCTGATGTTGGCGTATCCGTACTCTGATTGGATGCGCGAGGCTCTGGTAACGGATATTGTGTCTGACTGACTACTGCCGGCTGCGAAAGGTTCCTTCTGAGCTGCCAGTTGGCGAACGGCTTTCTAACATCTTACTGGCCAGTGACGCCATTTTGCTGGCGAGTGTGGCTGGAATTCGTCGCTGTTCCACCTCTGTATCAGTCGCGTGCGGTGCGCTGTTGTTACTGGCTCCTCCTGCGTGCACTGAGAATGTACAGTAGTGAGCAAGCACCAGCTTACCTTGCAACAGTTCACCACACGCCACTGCTCTGTATTCTTAAGTAAAGGTATACAAAAGTAAACTGAGCTCTTTTTAAAGCCCTGCCTAAGATCTACTTTCGTGCACATTGTGTATTCTTCCAACATACGTCGAATTAACATTGCCACGGGCCCCACCACATTATTCATGCTTCAGTCAAGTGCAGCTCTTAAATTATTAGAATATTTTACAAATTGGTTAATTCCTACACTTATATAAATTTAAAAAGAATACAAAGCAAAAGAAATCATTTCAGTATTCATAAATGTTCAACCAGCACTTTTCACTCGGTGTTATAACATGGAACTACTTTTCCTGCGTCGTAACCAACTTTACTGGCCACTTGCCAGACTGTGTGCCCGTTGAAATATTTGCAGGTAGGAACAGTGATATTTTTTAAAATGTTAATTTCAAAAGTGCTCAAACAACCGTGAACAGCATATACTCTGTGTCATTAGCTGTGTGGCAATCTTAATTTATTAATAAACGAGTAGTGACCTAAGGAGCAAGGAATATAACGTTAGCACACCAATAAAAACGCTTGATTAAAATTGAATTTGCAAAAATTGTTTTACTTTTATGTACATGATGTGAAAGTTTAACATCAAAGTTATGTCTTAAATCAGTGTCATAAAATATACGCTTCACCCTGTTGCTGTGTGAAGAACTAACGTAATAAAAATATCCAGTTGTGTCTGGATATAAAATTTTTGAAGTGATGCCGATGACCTTTCGCTTTGTTGCGGACTCAAACGTAGATTTTTTGACGTATCGCCAGCCTTGGTAGTTACTAGAGAAACTGACAAAACTTATGTATCAGCATCCACGCATATGCTTTTCACGGTAAAACTGAGCATTTTTGAAAGTCCTGCTCAAGTTCTACTTGTCTCTACGTTACGTATTTTTCCACTTTGTATAAATTTATCATATTCATGGGTCTAAACACGTTCTTCTTGCGTTTGTTAAGAAAAACTGCGAAATGAAAAAAAAACGGAGTACTTTCCAATTTTACTACTTCTTACACTTATGCATTAAGAAAACAGAAAGCCAAAGAAACCATATCTGTGTTCACAGGTGTTTATCTAAAACTTTCTACTCAACGTTAAGACATGGAACTGCTATCTCCCTGCCGTTACCAACTTTACTGGACGCATTCCAGTCAGTGTACCCGTTAAGATATGTACAAGTAAGGAGCAGTGACATTTTCCAAAAGGTTGATTTCAAAAGTTCTCAATTAATCGTGAGCCTATACACAGT
This sequence comes from Clitarchus hookeri, assembly GCA_002778355.1. NCBI lineage: Eukaryota > Metazoa > Arthropoda > Insecta > Phasmatodea > Phasmatidae > Clitarchus > Clitarchus hookeri. The sequence continues at coordinate 88,134 of NQII01004401.1, forward strand.
TGTGAATCCCCTTTATAGGCTGTTCCGTGTTAACTGTGCACTTTTGAATTCAGCCTTTGAAATAAGCCTATGTCACTGCCACAACCTGCATATATTTTGCATAGATTTTAACGGGCACACTGGCTGGCATATGTACGGTAGAGCTGGCAACGACATACGGAAGTAGTTCCAAGTCTTATCGTTGAATTAAGTTTTTAAGTGGACATTTGTGAATACTGATATTACTTATTTTGGTTTCTGTTTTTTTTTATGCATTTATGCTTAAGAATGAGCAAATTTGTAAAATATTTACTTTCGCAATAAATTAATTTTAACGTAACGTCCGTATGAATAAATTGATGAGGCCCATGGCACTGTTAAGTTTACCTATGGCGGAAGAATACACGACGTGAATACAATTACATCTTAACCAGGGCTTTCGGAAATGATCAGTTTACCGCGAACTGCCTATACTACATCTCAATAGTGTTAGAATATTAAAACATGCGTCTTACTTAGCACGAGTGACCTGGTTCAGACCGTGTTTCTCGCACAGCTCACTTCCTTCTCTGGGATTTACTGGGGTGTTTTCGTCCCGAGGCTCCGGCGTCGCTACGTGAATGATGCGTCTGCTAATGTTGTGTGGCGAAGGAGGGCGGGTAGGAGGGGTAGTTTTTCCGACTTGGAAACTGTGCGCGTTTCTCTACGGTAGGTGTCCGGAAACAAAGTTCTAGTTCTGGAACTCTTCCACGCTGTTAGAAACGTCTGTAGATTTACGGAAAACTTTTACGGAGGCGTAGAGTTAATTTACGGAAAGGCACTCCGTAATGACAAATGACGGGAATGAGATCCGTAAATATAAAATCTGGAAGCTCTTCGTATACGTATGGCTACGATTTTGAGACAGAATGATACCTCAAGCGTATAAAATCCCATATTCACGATACTACTTCGTGCAAAATAGTAGTAGGTGAGTGGCGAACAACTCATGGCGTGGCATTTCGTTTATTCATGTTCAAATTCCGCTACAAGAGAAAACCTTCTGTATACGCAATGAAACACGCACATAACTAAAATAAACCCATTTTTTCGTAACCTCGTTTTAGAAAAAGCAAATTTAACAAGGGCCCTAACGCGACTTAAAGAGACGCGTTCGTCACTTTCATGTAAAATCCATATTTACGAGATACTTCGTGTAACGGTGTGGTAGGTGAGTGGTTCGAGTTATTGATTGTCGATTTTTCGTTTTGTGTTCAGATCCCACTACAAAACAAAATATTTAAACTGTTTTAATTTCTTTGTTATACACAGTGAAATACATTACGAAAATAATATGACTAGAAATTAAGAGACACGTGTAGCATTCCATATAAATTTCGTATTTATGACATAATTTCTTTTAAAGGCGTCGTAGGTGAATGTGTAAAGTGGTAGGCTGTTGAAATTTTTTCCCGAGTTCAAATCCTGCTACCAGACAAGATTTTACATTTTTTAATAGTCGTTTTTTATGCACAGTGAATCACCCATATAACGAAAGTAAAACTTTTTGGTTGTCCCTTTTTATAAAGAGGAGATTTAAAAACATAAACTTGAAAAATTGTGGACATGTTCTGTGAATTCACGGAGATTTGTGATATTTACGGAGATAACGTTATTGAAAAAACTGAGAGATGGTAATTTAACGTAGATGTCTGGATAATTTGTAACTGGTATTTTCTGTAATTTAACGGAAAATTTTTGTGGCAAAACAGTTCGGACCCTAGTTTTGAAATTATTCAAAGTATTTCGTAAAGTTCCTTCGAAATGGTTAAATCTTGTGAAATCATCGATTTTCCCCCTTCTGTTTAACTCGAGGTTGAGTGCAGCCTGGCGCTTGCAGGAAGCACTCCGAGAAGCCCCATTCCGTAACAACAAACATTTTATTATTTTTTTACCAGTTACATGAGATGGCGATTTAGAAATTTGCTCAAAGTTATCACTGCGGGGAAACTAACTATATACCTCAAAAGCGAAAAATTTGCGACATACAACTGACCAAAACATGTCTTTAGTTTTGCTTATACATAACTTTTCACGCTATGAAACGACGTTTCATTAGCTTACACGAAAAGAAAAGATTTTGTTTAAAATACGCAATTTTAAACGCTGTGTGCTGATGTCAACATTATTTTGCAGCAACCACAAAACGACCTGTTAGTGATAATAAATACAGTCCTTGTTGAAGTAAATAAAAAACAACTGTTTCTTGATCAGAAGGTAATTTTATTATTATCTAATCTTGGTAAAGTGAGCACTTTTGAAAGCCCACTCATTTGAAATAATAGCCTATAAATGTATTTTATTATAGCCTTAGACGTTAATTTTTGAGCTTGGTGAAATATATACACTGTGTTTATTGATAAAATTTAAATATTTATTTTAAATAGTCATGGAAAGATAAAAAAAATATGATAGGAGAAAAAGTAGCTAGGGTCTTAAAAGTGCTCATTTTACGGTAAACGGCCTATACCACCACACATTAGTTTATGTTACACATAAAATAATGTTAAAACATAATTATTTAACATAATTATATAGATTAACGTATTATTGGTTAACTAACACCTCGTTCCTGTTACATATAGATTAAATCCGTCGTCAGTGAAAATGTGTGGTACGAACTGGGCCACAAAATCGGAAGAGAAAGTAGGTGTGTTCAATTATTTAGTCGAAATTATGTAGCCTTAAATGTTATGCAATATGTTAAATTTAATTTAATGTAAGCTTAAATGAGAATTATTTTATAAATACATGTATGAGTGTGTATATATATAGCAGCGTGTAGTTAACTGTTGCACGGTAATTTTGGTTTTGCTCTGTGCTATACCTACTAGTTTGCTAAAATACACGTCGGCCACTTAAACGTAGTAGTGCAGTTGACGTCACAGCACGTGGGTTAATGAGTGCCTCGCGGCTCTCTCGTGAGTGGCCGCAGTACATCCAGTTTCTCCCAGCTCCACTGGTTCCTGCTGCGTGCACCGATGTGTGTACAGTGTACAGCATTGAGCAAGCACCAGCTTGCCTTGCAACACCTCGCCATATTTATATACGCAAATAGATAGACACACACATACATACATAACATTTAGTACCATTAAAAGTTATTTTTTACTCTTCTCACCTGCAGTTCAAGTGGAAATCATAGGAAAAATATTATCTTTTGAATGTACTGCGTTTGGTGGTACCATTCGGATTATCCGTCGCCTACGAGCTGCGCACTACGTGATATGAAAGTTGTTCTGATCCTTTGACCACGTGCGTCAGTGCATCTCCTATTCTCCGTCAATCTGGCCATGAATATACGGTATTTGCAGATGAAATGCTTCATGTAGTGAAAAGACTCATTTACGATTGTCTTTTACAAAAAATGACGTTTACCAAGATGACTCACAATTTTTTGTACTGATAGAAATGGCGAAAAAATGCTTTAAGGAAAAAAAATCTGACAAATTAAAAATTGGATGGACTAAATTAACGAAATCATGAAATGCAAGTTAAATGAATAGGTTACTCTGTCTTTTGAAAACATGCACATTAAATAATTCTTGTTGTGTAAATTATTTACTATCATGGGTTACAAACGAATATATTGTTACCATAATTATTGTCATAGATTTTTAATGTTATAACACAGACAAGATATTTCCACGAATTCCAAATGAGCACGAGCTCTCTCGCATAAAGCAGTCTTGTTCAAAAGAAGTTGACAGCACNTCGGTCGATAACAAATGGGTTGGCGAATTTTCCATATTTAATGACTAAATTATTGGCGAGGGAGGAACGGCTATGGCTCACTTGGCCCACCCTGTGCGCACGCCTATGGTTATCAGAGCTAAGGTTATTTTTACTACACGTTGGGAACATCAATGTAAAAAGTTTGGTAACGAAAGATTTTTGCTACTAGGTAAGAGTTAGTGTCGCATGTGTACCAGATTTTCTTTATTTTCTACGTTAAAAAAAAGGATAAAGGTAATAGTCGTAAATAAAATATAAAATAATTTCGTAACTAAGTAAAATATTTCTCTTTTATTATTCACGTAGCTGAACATTTGAAATAAAAGTTACCTTTCGGGACACTGCTCACCTTGCGGTGGAAGTTTTCCCTATGTCAAATTCTCCCATAATAAATCACGTTTAGGGGGTGGTAAGGTTAGACTACTCGCCTCACAACAAGACAAACCGGGTTCGATACCCTGCGAGGTGGCGCCCAAATTTCCGCTGGTCGGCGTGTTTTCTCGGGGATCTCCCGTTTCAACTATCCTTGTATTCCGGCGCTGCTCCATACTCACCTCACGTCACCCTCGTCAGCTCTCGAGACCTCGATGTTAAGAACCGCCCAAATCTCTTCACTCTCACGCTCCAGCCGCAACGCCAGCGAAATGACGTCACTAGTCTGCAACATTTCGGAACGTCATACAGCGCACGCTAAACTATTTGCCAGCCTGCAGTCCAGCCAATGGCGAACCTTTTCTAGCAGGCAGTAGCTAATCAGACTCAAGGCCCCGTTCTCAGAGCCTTGCGCAACCGATCAGAGGATGAGTAGTCCCACATCAAAGAGACCGTCAGGCGATTCCGTGCCTGTGTTTTTGTACAGAATGTTAGGAAACTCAGCGTTCAAACTCCAGACGTAGTTTATCTGGACCAATAGTAACACAAAAGCCTTATACACTTATATCCGGAAACGTATGTTGATATCAAATAATTGAGTACAATGTTGCTGCGTACAACGCCTGCAGAAGATCATGCATATAGGACAAGTAGCATAGGAATTAAGCGCGCGACGCTGCATATGTAATCATTTTCTGGACGCGTGCCTACGACCTATGCAACTGGGCATACACGCATGATTGCACATTCTTGTTCTCCCGGCGTGGTACGCCGCGAACTTGAAATACAATTAAATTACATGAAATTACATTTCCGGATATACGAGCAGAAAAAGTTTTTTGTGTTACGATCGGCCCGAAGAAACTACGTCTGGAGTTTGGGCATTGGGTTTCCGAACACTTAATGTACTCTGTGGGCATGGCCCTGCAGCGAGAAACCCTGTGGAGAGGAGGTGTAGGCCATACTCTTTCGCGTCTACCATGCAAGGCGACGGTGTTATCGGAGCTGAGGAAACCAAGGAGTCCTCGATGACGTACAAGAAAAGTTCGACGGCGGTCGTGCCTGCGCGGCTCGCTGTTGCCATGGCGATGTTCGCCGTGCGATAAGGGCGGTTTTGAGCCCGTGCGCCCCTTCTCCGGGGGTCCGATTGCTCGTCGTGCGTGCCCACGAGGCGGTGCCCTCCAACTTTTCTGCCGTGCGGAGACCATTTCCCGCGCACGATCAATACGTGCTAACTTGCCGCACTGTTGCATACCAACCCCCCCCCC
>NQII01004401.1:93534-117959 GCA_002778355.1 Clitarchus hookeri
CGTTTACCCGCACTGCCGGAAAAGAAACTAACCCCGTGCCACTACCAATTACCCTCTCCCGAAATTAGGGCGACCATTATTATGTCAGGGGAGGAGGGGAGGTGTGCTGCAGTAGCCGTAGTCGTACTTACTCAGATTGGGAAGTTTAATACTGTTAGTTTGGCAACTAACATTTTTCGCCAATAAGTAAGCACTAGTGTCGCATGTGTACCGGATTTTCTTTATTCAAAGTTAAAAAAATTACGAAATAATTGCAATAATTACAAATCAATTAAAAAAATTACTTCGTAAAAAAGAAAAACCTTCCCATTTTTTATTATTCGCGTAGTTGAAATTTTTCATTAAAAGTTGCCTCTTTGGATAAATGCGCACCTAGAAGCGGATTTTCCCGATGCCAAGCTATCCCATAAGAAAACTCGTTTTGTTCCTAGCCTGAGTAGAATTAACCTTAGCGTGGTATACAATATTCACGTTTACTTACAACATTTCTGAAGCCCTTCTAAAGTTCTACTTCCCGGATATTCCTTCGTCTCATAAAAACAATTCTTAAGAAATTTCACCTGATTGCCAACGCACCACATTCGTGCGCAATCTGCGTAATAATATTTTCCATAAGAATTATTTCTTATTATGCATTATCGAGACACATATTTTCTCTCTGAATTTATTCATATTGTTTATATATTAATTATAATTATCTTTAGTTAAAATATAAGTAAAAGTTAAATTTTACTGAAAACAAGGTACTTTTGTGTTAACACGAGTATTAAAAACCCTGCGATACATGACATATTTAATAAACAACCAAACACGTCATACATGGGATGTTTTTCAAAGGTTTGATTAAAAAAGTGTGAATAAACCACAAATAGACTATAATAATCCGGTGAACAACCTTTATGAAGAGTGAACATTGAACTGCGGGATAATAAATCATGCTAGGTTTTATTACGGCTAGTTGAGCACTTCGGAAACCAACCTTACGAAACACCTCTAGAACAGAGAAAACGAAAAAATGATAAATGAACATCATATGTCAGAAACTACTTTATTCGTTAGCTGCAGTTTACATAGTGCAGAAAACGAATCACTTTCATATTTGTGGAATGCTTCGTCTCAATGGGCGGCAACAGCTCCATAGCAGGACTGTCGATATTAATTCGGAAGTTCTTGCTTACCTTATTACGCAAAAGATCAAGACGCAGTAAGTAGTTCCAAAATTTACGTATTCCCGTCGAACACACTACCAGAAAGAACTAAAAGACAAAGTTTAAAAAGCCACTTATACCGCGAACTCCAGCAGCACGCGCCAGTAATATTGCGTCACTGAACAGAACAATGTCGGAATGCCGTTCGCCAATCAGCGCCTGGTATCTGCTCGCCAGCCGGCAGCCCAGTCAGTTACGAACCCTTCGCAGTATCCAGTAGCCAATCAGGCACAAGACCCGTTCCCAGAGCCTCGCGCAGTCCATCAGACATTGGGCACGCCATCGTCAATGGAACCGCGACGCCATTTCGTCTCTGCGTACTTATCTACTCTAAGCCTAGGTGTTCCGCTCTGGCGGAAGAAACGAACCGGCAACTACAGATCCCTTTCCCCGAAATAATAGCAAGCGTAATTTGCGACTAGGTTCCGCGGTGGCACAATGGCTAGAGCGCCCGACACCCAGCAAGGAGAACCAGGTTGGATTCCCGGCGGGTTCGCTCCCGAAGTTCGCATGTGGGAATCTTGCAGGGTGATGCCGCTGGTCGGCAGGTTTTCTCAGGGATCTCGCGTTTCCCTCGCCCTTGAATTCCGGTTCTGCTTCATACCCACCTAGCTTCACCCTCATCGGCGTTAAGAGCCGCGCAAACCTCTCCAATCCATCACTTTGACTGTCTGCAGTGGCGTGGTATTTTACTATTGCACAACCTGCATGAAGAGTGGAAACTCGATATGTAGGGCTATGAAGGATATAACCGCAGAGTATATAAATATAGAGAGACGAGATTGTGTGATGGCTTCTTTCCCGACATTTTGCTGGCCAGTGACGCCACTTTGCTGTGGTCGCGGCATAAGCGGCCGTTTCACCTCTGCGTTATTAAGTAAGTTACTCTGCGGTGAACAGAAACACTTTGAGGAAACATGCCTTCATATGCACGTTAAGATTTTGTGAGTTGATTAACATGATTTAGGGAGATACACGCCCTTGAAAACCGGCGATTAAAATTGCTATTTACAAAATATCAGTATCTATATGAGATGAAATAAAAAAAATCTTGAATAGTGCTAGCTTAATTTGATGTCTACCATTCCGAACATTTTGTGGGTGATAACAATCGAAAAACACCCGACGGGTAACACCCGTTCGTTTGTAAATAGCATGGCACTCCTTAATTTCCTAACGATGGGCGGTTTACCAGTCATCCAATCAGTTCCCCACACGTTGTGCTATATTATATGCGCCATTGTATAGCGTCACAAGCTACTTGACTAATTAACTGATATTATACTTAAGATTCAGCGCATGTAGTCAGTCCTTGAGGCTCCCGCATACCTGAAGCTTTATTCCGCGTTTGAGGCCGAGAAGCGCGGGAGCGATAAGGGCGACACTGCAACGCGAAACGAAAGCGCCATCGCCGCTAGGCTATGCACGGCGTGCAGTGTTCCAGTCGCACCGCGTGTACCTACGGGACTTTCAGCGGTGACCCTGTTCTTTTATTGGTGGAAAGTCTGTAGGAAGATTCAGTGCAGGGCCCTTGAGTAGTTTTGTATGTGTCTCATGAGTATATTTTGAGATGCAGCGCTTCGAAAAAATCGTTTTTAGCCGTTTTGGAGTATTCTAAAATGGTGTTTCTAACATGTGTGACATTTTGAAAGCACTCAACAGCCCTCGTCTGAGGTTTGTGTTTCTTTCGTAGATCAGCACATTGGACGCACGTTTAATAGTTTAATGTAAAAACGTGTATATTCCAAACACTCTGCAACGCAGTTCAAGCACCATGTAGGCGGGGCTCTTCAGTCATGAATCTTGTCTAAATCGTGTTTCAATTCAGTTACTATTGCCTACATAATACCTGGTTTGTTTACCTGGTATATTACCTTTTTCTTTGTTTCGTCAAACTTTCCTAATTGTAATGGAAGATTTAAAAAAAAAACCCCGTTATATGGAAAATTTACCAATTATCAGGCTGAACATATAGCCGATTTAGCGTCGTTGTTATAAAACATTGGGAAGTTTAGAGTAAATCTGATTATTGTTTTAACTAAATGTAAAAAAGCTGCGACGTATGTTTGGAAATAACCTTGCCATTGTTTTTTTCTTAGTGCGCGTGTACATTGATATGGTATGATCACGAAAAGTTTATTTAGAGTGTTGGTAACACGTGCCGACAGATATAAAGTAGCACACACGTGCGGGACAAAGAGGCGTCTGGAGCGATATATATTCGTTCTTTGCTATCAACAGAGACATCGGATTTTCGCGAAAAGAAATTTATCTCGAGTTGTACTTCAAAACACTTCTCAAATATACTTTCGTGATTGGATGGTTTTAACCCGTTCAGTCTGAATTAATGAACGTCACACTTCAAATAAGACGTTAACGCTTGGAACTACTTTATGTAAACCGTTATCAACATTACCGGAATTATACCGATCATGGTGTTTCTCAAAACATATGCAGTTGGGAGTAGTATTTTTTTCTAAAGTTGATTTCAAACGTTTTTGGTAACCTCTAAGCATCTAAATAGGCCATGGTTACTTTCAACTTTTCTGAAGTTATGCCAACATTTAACTTTCATGCTACACATTAAGTATTTCGCCACATGTAAACGAAAATAAATATTTTACGCAAGAACATTTTTTTTACTATCTACTACCAACAAAGCTCTTTTCTCTCTGTGTTTGTTCATAATACATATGGAATCAATATCATAATTTATAAACATAATATAACTGAACTTTCAATTTAACCAAGGAAGAAAGTACGTCTTTGATAAGGGAAGTATAAAACGCTCGTGGTGCGTGATTTATTTATGAAACAGCCAAACATTATTCATATATAAGATGGTTATCAAATTTTTTGCTGAGAAAGTGTGAAGACGCAATGAATCCAATATAACTGACGGCACCTGCTTTCGCGAAAAGAGTCCACGACTAATTGTACTCCGAAACATGTTTGTTAAGGACCAATAGCGTGGTTGGATGATTTCAACTCGCATTAAGATGCGTTCAGAAACATGATTAGAAAAAATTTCGTTCATTAAAACACATTTTTGTATTTTTGTAATATAATGAACACCTTCCCCCTTATTTCCTGTAGAGGGCGGATATATTTTTTATAGTTGCATTTGAGAAGTTTTAATATTAACTTATTCTGGCTAAAGTAAATCTAATTTTATCACCTATGGTTTCCTTTCTTTGTTCCTTGTTAATTTCACGCCCAAATTAAGGGTTGTCATAATAATTTATTGGTAAGTGAAGGAGTACGAGAAAAATTTTGTAATAGGGAAACTATCTTACAAGTAAGTATATTTCTGAGTATAACGTTTCCCTTCGAGGCTCTTAGTAAGCAAGCAACAACTGCAACTGGGATAAGTAAAAAAACTTCCATATAAATAGTCCTGCAAACAACCTTTTCCTGATTTAACCCTGTGAAGACTAAACCTTCATTTTGTTAGTATAAGTGCCATAAATGGACCTTTAAAAAAGGTTTGGTGAAATTAATAAAGAATAATTTAACTCCATTGTGTTGTAGCTTTATTCATGCTCTATTGTAAAAATTTTTTTATATCTACATTTTATTGAAAATCATTTGTTAAATGCAGTATGCAGAGGAGTTGACTTATGATGTGCCACAAATTTATATACTTTTTCATTTCACTGATATCTCGAATCTGAGTGCCACAAAAAAAAATTATTAAATAGCGTCTCTGCTGTAATTGAACCATTCCTTCTGTTACTAGGTGTTGTTATCTGCTCAGAATTTTACGAAGCGTGCTAAAATAAATAGTACAATCATAAATGTAGTAAGAAATCGCAAATCTTCGAAGTCTATCAACCTCTGAACAAATTCGCGTAATTTCAGGATTTATGTAGACGTGGTTATTAGAAATGACTAATTTGTATTTGCCGTTGAACTACTGATGTTTTATAGGCCATTTTGCTGTGCTGATGGATGGTACTCTCGATGTAGAAATGGTTGTTTTCTACGCGAATGGAACGGTAAACTCTTGACTACAGTTCTGAAAGACAGTAACTTACTGGTTTGTGATTAGTGATGCCAATTCACCGGAACTAGTAATAAATAAATTAACTTATTTTTATTTGAAAAATACCTTTTCAATAAATTGAAGGTATATGTAGTTCACGGTAAAGTGAGCACTCTTGAAATCAACCTCTAAAAAATATCACCACCCGTAAGTGCATATATGTTAACGCAAGCATTGACTACAATACTCACAATTTAGTTACGAGTAGTTCCATTTTTTAACGTCTTGCTAGTCGTTAAGTTAAAATTTTGTGTCACCTGCAATTCGGTTTTTTTTTTTTTTTTTGTTGTTGTTTGTAAATAGGAATAAAATTTGGCGTGGTTGTAAAATGTTTATGTTTCTGACTCTTTCATATCATCACCTGGCTGACGCAACGTTTAAGTTAGCTGGTTCATTGTTTTGGTATTTTTCTGTCCGCGCTCGTGTGTCAACAAAATAGCAGTACGCGATCACCGTGATAGTAAGGGTCTGTTTGTAAGTCCTGAAATAAATTATTCATAAATCAAAGGAATAAAACATTTCTATATATGTTCTGAGTGAGGTGGCATTTTTCGTTGCTGCTTTCTGCTGTATCTCGACGTAGTTTCTTGTCCGAGAAATTCTTGAAACTTCACACAATATGTCGAGCTGGAAAATGTGCCACTTGATGCAATTTAAGTCTGTATAAATATTGAAACTTGAATATACTTGAAGAAACTTTGGAAATTGATATTTTACGCTCGCCACTTGGGTGGAATTGAGGTCAGTGATGGGGAGAGTCCCTGCTCTTCAGAATTACATTAAACGTCTGCAAGACGACTGTAGATTTGCTCAGTTGCAGTTTCGTAAATGCAGAATATATTGGTTTCATAATGTTTGCGTCGCGACAGCAGTTAACAGTTGCGTACTGAAAAACTACAACGAACGACAGGAAACCTTTAACATCGCTAAACCGTTACCTTTGGTACGGAGCAATATTTTTTCACTGTTGACATTAGCAGCTCGAAGAATGTTGATTTCTTTGCAATAAAGGAAGTTAATGTTGCTATAAAGCAAAATAGTATAAATAAATCATTTACTGACAGACAAAAATGTTTCTAAAACCTTGTCTTTGAATTAAANCTATAAAGCAAAATAGTATAAATAAATCATTTACTGACAGACAAAAATGTTTCTAAAACCTTGTCTTTGAATTAAATCAATATTTTGTTACTGTGAACTACGAAGCCTCTAAGAAATGGTTTTCACTGCCGTACAGAAAGCTTTCTAACGATTTAATTTTTGAGCGTAAGAGTGTATGCTAATCTGGTATACTGTTCGCTATGTCAGTCACGCTACTCAGTAGTTAAGCTGCATACAGTTGCACTTTTAACCTTGAAACAAGCAAAATGGCCATACATATGTAAATTAATTCGGAGAAATTCTCTGAACTTAAAATCACTGGAAACTTTGCATCTTTCCGGGAACTTCTTTTGCGGGTATAATGGTAATTTACGAAGAATGAAGTGAATCACATTCCTCTGAGAGACGGGTTGCCAGTTCATGCGGCTAACTTGCCAGTCGTTACCAGCGTACTAGACGAGTTTCATTGCCTCGTATGACTCGTATTAATGCCATAGGTTCAGGTTCATGGAGCACTTGGAGCTACCGTCCAGTTCTTCGGCTACTGATACCATAGACTAAATATCAGGTAGACCGATCTCGCAGGCTGCGCAAAACCAATCTTAGTGTCCCAACATTGAACGGCTTTTCTGACATGTTTTGCGAAAACGGCATCGTTTGGACGTTAGGTTAGAAAACTGATTTGTAAACACATGTTTTGAGATGTTTTTATGCCTCATCTAACAAATTTGTAATGCAGTTTTATTAAATTCAAATTGGTAAAAATGTTTGATTCTTATAATAGTGGATGTCGTTTAAAAATTATGATAAAAGCAAGCACTTCCATGACCGTTGACCATGTGACTTTGACAGTTGTATATGATTGGGGTAGGTCAATGTTGGGTATATGCGCAGAAGACGAGTAAGCGGTCTCCCTCATCTTCAGTCTATGATTGAAACGCCAGAAGGCGGTTCCCTTGGAGACGTCAAGCTGTACGTGATATGCCTCCAACAATACTTGATATGAGAAGGATGAGTTCCATATCTCGACAGTTATCTGAACAGGCCCGTTAACGAGGCATCTATGAACTCTTCACGAACAGCGCCTTCTGCGAAGAGGTTACTCGGGTGTTTAAAAAATTTCACAATTAAATATTGGAGATATTACAGTGGGGATCGACCTTTACATGGAGAAGGGTTAAATGTGTGTGCGACATTTAGCGCTGTGTCTTGGAGATGGAACTTTGTTAAGAAGTAAGATATTAGGAAGCAAGAATTACACTGAAGAGCCAAAAAAAACTGGTATACCTGCCTAATATCGTGTAGGGCCCCCGCGAGCACGCAGAAGTGCCGCAAGACAACGTGACATGGACTCGACTAATGTCTGAAGGTATTCAGGAGGCAATTCACACCGTTACTCCTGCAGGTCATTCCACAAATCCATAGGAGTGCGAGGCGGTGGAGATCTCTTCTGAACAGCACATTGCAAGGCATCCCAGATATGATCAATGTTCTTGTCTGGTGATTTAGGTGGCCAATGGAAGTGTATAAAGTCAGAAGAATGTTCCCGGAGCCACTCGGTAGCAACTCTTGATGTGTGGGGTGTCGCATTGTCCTGCTGGAATTGTCCACGTCCGTCTAAATTCACAATGGACATGAATGGGTGCAGGTGATCGGACAGGATGCTTACGTATCTGTCACCTGTCAGAGTCGTATCTATACTTATCAGGGGTCCCATTTCACGCCAACTGCACACGCCCCATACCATGACAGAGCCTCCACCAGCTTGAAAAGTTCCCTGTTGACATGTAGGGTCCATTGAATCATCAGGATGTCTACATACCCGTACACGTCCATCCGCCCGATATAATTGGAAACGAGACTCGTCAGACCAGGCAACGTGTTACCAGTCATCAACAGTCCAATGGCGGTGTTAGTGGGCCCAGGCGAGGCGTAAAGCTTTGTGTCGTGCAGTCAACAACGGTACACGAGTTGGCCTTCGGCTCCGAAAGCCCATATTAATGATGGTCCGTTTAATAGTTCGCACGCTGGTACTTGTTGATGCCCAAGCATTGAAATCTGCACCAATTTGAGAAAGGGTTGCACGTCTGTCACGTTTAATGATTTTCGTCAGTCGTCGTTTGTCCCGTTCGTTCACGATCTTTTTCCGGCCGCAGCGATGTCGAATATTTGATGTTTTACCGGATTCCCGATATTCACGGTACACTCATGAAATTGTCGTACGCGAAAATCCAAATTTTATCGCTACCTCGGAGATGCGATGTCCCATCTCTCATGCACAAACTAGAGCGCCGCGTTCAAACTCACTTAAATCTTGATAACCTGCCATTGTAGCAGCAGTAACTGATCTAGCAACTTTGCCAGACGTTTTTTGTCTTATATAGGCGCTGCTGACCGCATAGCGTTACTCTGATTGGTATCATACCTCTGTTATTTGCATATGCACACCTATACCAGTTTTTTTGGCTCTCCAGTGTATGATATATTTTGTTAAGTTATTGTGATGCATTCATCGTCCCTATATTTTATTCGTCAGAACACATGCTCTGGCGAAGCTTGCAGGCGGACGACCGCAATAAGGATTAAGGGTTTGGTGGACGTGACGAGGAGAATGGTGCCAGGACGGCCCGGCGGAACGACCATGTGTGGAGGAAGGCGGATGCAGCTGCATCCCGCAGCTGCCAAGGGATGCTGAGCCCACACCAGCGGCTGAGTCTGNAAGTTGAATATGGCGATCGAGCCTACAAAACCACGAGGAGGAGGGAGGAACGGATCAGTCAGTCGAGGATCGAGCATTCAGGCAGTCAGTTGAGGACCTGAAGTGAGGCGTCCGGATCGAGAATCCATCACGATGTCGACCTCAGTCGGAGGCCGTCAGACGGGACGTGCGACGGGAAGAGTCCGAGAAAACGCAGCAGTCGGCCGACTGGAATCGCGGAGGGCGGAGCGAATCAGGGAGAAGACAACGGCAGCCAGCCGTCGTCAGTCGGAGAGTGCTGAGTGGACCCGAGATGAGGAGCTTCGAGACCAGGCGTCGAGACGCCCACCAAGTGCCGGAGCAGTCCCAAGTCGCCAGTCGAGAGAAGACAGCGCCTCAAGNAGAGGAGGAGCTTCGAGACCAGGCGTCGAGACGCCCACCAAGTGCCGGAGCAGTCCCAAGTCGCCAGCCGAGAGAAGACAGCGCCTCAAGCCAGATAAGTAGAGTCATCCAGCAAGTGTGAAGAATCTTGCCCCCCCCCCTCTCCACGACGCGAATCGCCGCGCCAAACAATACGGAGCCGACGTATAAAAGGGAAGGGGAGTGTTTTCTCGTGTGTACATGTATGAGTGGCCCTGTTAAGCTTTAATAAAACTGATTTATTGGTAACCTAAAAACGAGGTGATTTTATTAGTAAATTGGGCCTAGAGAGAATAGTGTCGACGTATTCCTACGCCCTAACACGGGGGGGCCAGCATCAATCGCTAGCGCCTCACGCCGAGAGCAGATTCAATACCTACTTATAAACCACAGCATTGGGCAGGTATAAATTGTAATAGTAATTTAAAGGAACCTACTGAATAACTACACAGTAAAATGGCCTTCGCCAGTCAGTTCCAAAAAAAATTGTTAAGAAAATGCTGTTAAATATATATATTAATCAATCTTAATCAAAATTATTAGTTAACATTCAGATATAAATACTTAAGTTGCTGCAACAGTGCGTTATAATTTGTTCCTTAATTCTGTACTCCAAATAAAAGACAGTAGCAGGAGAATTTATGCAGGTGAGATGAGACTATTAAAGCGTCTAAAATCTTACACATTAGATAACCACATGAGACCAAAAATAAATTTATCAGTGAGGAATAGAATGGGCCTGACTATAATGTAAAAATATTGTTTCGTGATTGAAGAAGATACCATCGAATGGGTGAGAAGGAAAAGGATAATATTCCATTTACACTAGTTTTGAGAAAATAAAAAAAAACTGTTTTCCCGAAAACTAACAGTTGTATTGAAAACTTCACTAGTAGATAATTATAGTACTAGTAGAAGAGAGTCATATATCCAACGAAAAGAATAATTAAATAATTAAATAGAAACAATATAAAGTGCAGGAATGTTTACTTTTTTCCACTCAATGCACAATGATACCCAAAAACGTAACGAAAAATACCTTTACATCACAAATAATTTGAGTATCATGTATTTAAGAAAACAGTACCGCATTGAACAACATATTTGATAGTTGTGTACATGGTTTTTGTTTACAATAGCTGTTTTTGAGCCAGTTCACACATCCTGGTCGCAATCTGCTGTGTTTGACGTAGAACGCCGAAGAATCTCTTCATAAAAAGGCCTATATTCTTTAGGTGCATAGTGTGTGACTTTGCAGACGTCATGACGTTTGTTTGGATTAATAGGAACTTTTCCCAACGTGGCACATTGTCGTGTTTCTTCTGCTTGAATGTTTCCTCAACTAGGCCTCCTCTGAATCGGACACTTTGCACAATATACACAAAATATTACTAGTTTTACTTCATTATCAATGCGGCTTTAACAGTATTAAATCTGTCGAACCCTAACGGTGACGAAATAATACTTATATCAGTCAAATCAGACTCCGCATATCCTCGATGCATAGCTACATAACGCATAACAAGACAGAAATAAGTGACACAGTAACATGCAGTACTGTTTTGCAGACAGTCAACATTCCTGGAACAATTAGAGGAACAATTTTTTGAAGGACAACATTCTTGGAATGCTATCTTTCTTGCACTGCAACGAACACTTCCAGACCGGTTTCAGCAATTCTATGTGAGTGGAATATTCCCCTTCTTACACTCAATAGATGGTTTATAATAAAAACTACTAAATGGCTATTTCAGTTTACTTTCCCATTTTGTAGAATGTTATCTTTTTCCCACTCGCCCATTCTATTACATTAATGAAAATATGCGCTGCATTGAGCGAATAAGGAGAGAAATTTCGAATGGAATGGACAGCGAGAAATAAAGAGATGACAAATTTTAATGCAATGTTTGAAAAAAATATTCAAAAATTCACTAGGCTACACAAATACTGTGTTTACTTAGAGACTGCTGAATATGGCTAGTTGAATACAATAACGTACTACTCCCATGATAAATATTAGTTATTGAAGGTTACCGGAATACATCGGTTTGAGGATAACCAGTAATAGCGGGGAAATTATTTTATTACCGACCGATTGGAAATTGACCACTGTATAAAGGTGTGCCGTGCGCAGAAATAATATAGAAAAATTATATTTCATACCTAATATATAATTTGCTTACATTTGATTTTTGAGTTTTCACAGTTGTATACTGATGGTTCAAAGTCGCCGTGAGATCTCCAATATAACAAAGGCGAGAAGTTTAACAACAAATCGCTGCAACATGTTGCTATCAAGATGAAAGGTGTAGGCGAGACAAGGCATACTGCGACGCTCTCCGATGCTAGAGCGACATGATCGTTCAAAGATCCCACCGCGCGCTGTAGTCAGAGCTCGCTGGTATCGTGCCAAGTCTACGGTTTTCACTGGAATACGTGTGACCAGAAGCACCGAAACCGTTTTCGGTTAGGGGTGAACAAGGTGTAGAGAATTTGTGCGCCCTGGCGCTGCAAAAAAGAGCCTTTCCAATTTTTTTTTAAAATTAATAATGCCAGTATTAACACGCATGCACACGTTGCTTCCTAAAGGCTGTTCTAGGTATGTCGGTATTTACATACACACGTACTACCCACACAGTCACACACTCACAGACCAATGCACGTTGCTTCCTAGGGCCTACTACTGATAGAAGCGCTGCCCGTAACTAATGCGTACACTACATTAAACACCGGCACGCAGGCGCCCAGTTAAGTTGGCAGCGAAATAGTACAAATTTTTCTAACGCCAGACATCGTTCTGAGAGTGTAATATGTAAATATATAACTACTAGAGCCTAACTGTTTCTTTTTGTTTTACATAAATAAAATTACGAATTTCCATATTATTAACACATTGACTTTTGTAAAAATCCATTGGTTTTCACTTGGATGACGCAGGAATAAAGCGATACGGTACACGGCAATGTTAGCCTTACACGTTGCGGAAGGATACACAATGAGAAGGAAATTGCATCTTAAGCAGGGATTTTTAAAGTGGTCAATTAATCGTGAACAAACTATATTAACATAGTTGAACCCAAAATACGTACCATACAAGTATAAACTTGCTATTAAATATCATTACTAGCCTTCATTTTTTGTAAATAATTATAAAGTATGGTACTTAATCTACATTGTTTTTTTTTTCTAGCTCCTAATTGGGAAGTATTTGGCACCTCCTTGTCGGACTTGGGGGAAGGGGCAAATGTTCCCTTTGCTTCCCCCTCCCTCCAATCCTTTTCGACACCCCTGTGTGAGGCATGTCCTGTATCGTACCCGCTGAAGACTCAGTTGTGTTTCAGATACGTTTTCGCGTGCCTTCACTTTGCGAATACACAGTCCTCTGTGCATAGCCCGCTAACGTGCAGCGTTTCAGCAGCCAGGTCGATAGCAAGCTCTTGGGCTTTGGACGGGTCGCAGCCCACCTCTTGCAACGGAAGTTCGCGTGCCTTCCCTCGTAGCTCCTATCGCGCGCCTCAGCGGAACACAACTGCGTCGTGATCCCATACAGCGAGCGCTACGGCGACCTCGCGCGCATGCGCATTACAACGTACAGGGATGCCCCAGAGAATGGGAATTTCGGTACCTGTGGGCACTACAGCTTGGATTGTGCACGGGAAGTGCGGCAGTAAAACCGACGTGTTCGATGGTGGTGGGCGGGAGGGTGGCCGACCTTGCGGCAGGTTTCAGAGGTCACGAGGGGTCAGTGCCGTGGCGGTCAGTAGGGCGGCCCCAGGCCCCCTTTTTTTCCGTACAGTGGACTATGTCGAGGGCGGCCGCCCCTCCGAGCGGCCGCCGGCAATATTTTATGAAGCATTCGTCTGCGGCGCTCGGGTGTCGTCACCTGGAACAAAGTCCTTGGCCGTGTGTGCCCTCCGGACAAGAGCTCAAATCGTGGTTTCACACGACCTATACCGACGATTAAAGTAGTTAGACAAGGCGGTAGTATTTTACCGACTATTTTATACGTGAATGTAAAACCCAGTTCAATGCAGGAATTCAAATAGACAACCATGTTAGTTAAAACTGCATTTTATATGCACATGATGTTACATTTATGCCAGTTAAAAATGATGACATACAAAACGAAGTACATTTTTTGGGTAGAATATGTGAGGAATACCATTTGAAAATGTCAACAGGGAAAACTATAACAATGGCTTTCAGAGGAAAGGACCCTATAATATCAAAAATAGTTATCAATAACAAAATATCAAAACCTGTTAAAATTTTTAACTATTTAGGTTGCGGTGTCTCATTTGAATATAATAAAGACATAGATAAGAAATTATCATAATTTAAAAATATATGTGGAACTATAAACAGGCACATGAAAAATAAAACTATGAAAAAGACAAGAACAAAGTTTTATTATACTATAGCAGGTCCAACATCATTATATTGAAGTGAATCATGGGTCACAAACAAACGACAGGAGAGCAGAATACAAGCAACAGAGATGCGATTTCTTAGGGCCGTTAAAGGTTGTAGTATATCAGATAAACTTATAAATGAAGAAATAAGGGAAGAACTGAACGTCTACAGTTTAAGAGATAAAACTCAGAAAACAGGGGAAAATGGAGATATCATATCAATAGAATGAATAGTCAGAGATTACTGCTTTAAATAATAAAATATAAACCAGAAGGCCGAAAGTCCGGGAATACCGAGGAAGAGATGGGTATCGCTATACGTAAGTGCCTGAAGCATGAAGTGAAGATGAAGAAGAAGATTCTCCTTTCTGATCGGAGGCCACAGTGGTATTAGTAATCAAGACTACTCGCCTCTTTTCGATAGTTATACAAATCATTGTGTTCCTTCGCATCACTGCTTGTTATTCCTTGCATTTTAACAAGGGTAGTCGAAATCAAAAGATAGATAATAACTAAAACAGTTTCTTGCATGAATGTTCACCAAGGCGAACCAGGTCCCGATTCCCATCGCTGTCCCTCGTATGTTATGTTTGGAACGTGGCGGACGTTGCTGTTAACAGGCGGGTTTTCTCGGGGCACTCCCGTTTCTCTTCGTTCTACATCTGCCACTGCTTCATATTCACATCGTTTCACCGTCACCGCTCAAGTACTCACTATTAAGAGCCACAATGTCTCAACTCTTTTATGGTATTTGTGTAACTTGCCACCACAAGTATAAGTCAACATTATTGCCATGGACATGTGACCAGTATACGTTAGTCTGTGACATCGTAGAATTTTTAGAAATACAAATTATTATTCAAATTATAACTGTAAGTGCATCATCCTTATAATCCTCTAACGGCTATAAAATTACATGATATTATTTACATGGGTGTAGTATCAATACAGAATGGAACATATTATATGAGTGGCATTTAATCTAATCCCACGCACGTTCTAAAACCTTTCTGGACAAAATTTTCTGTACTTGTATTTACACGTATTTTACAGTTTTTTTTTCAGCCAAACACAATAGTCAACTTGTCAGTCTTCCCGGGAATTTCAGATATACGAAGCATCTGTATTTGAAGTTCTTNTACCCGGTTCGCCTAGGTGGGAGGCGAGTGGTCAGACCGCGGCCTTTTTCGTCGTCGCTAAACGCTGCACTAAGAACAAGCTTGTGTTGACTAAAACAAAAGTTTGTTTCACGCAGCCAAATTAATTGTCTGTACAGGGGCAATTAAATATTTAGTTTTTGAAGCCTAGTTATTTTGATGTTCGTAGTTGGTTGCCCCAAACACTAAGATTTGGTTAGTGCAATTAAAGATTTTTTTTGGCTCTACGTACATCAAACCGTTTTGGTTATCATAAAAAATCATGAAAGCCCGGCCGATATTCTAACCACAATCGCTTGCACCCGAGCGCCATGCCCTATCAACCTCAGCTAAAAAGGCTACTGGTGAAAAAAAAAAGGAAGGTTTTTCAAAATACATACTACTCAAATACATGTCAACGTAAGTAAATAAATATTTAGTTTTATAGTTTTATTTTTCAGTTTATCTTTGAACATGTGTTATTGGAATTTTTAAACCATTATTAAGAATCAGCAGACACACTAACAGACACTGTTACAAACATAATTGTCACAAAAATTGCGAACAAGCCCTCCAGTTGTATTTTTCAACGAAGACAATCAAATGAGTTAATAATTTTTTTTGGCCCATCACATAGGTTTTTTTTTTGTTCAAGTGTGTTGTATTTTGTTAGCTGAATTAAATCAATTCTATTGCTTTCGAAGCTTCGTTTGCGCGACAAAATATTTTGTTGGGGCTACTAAATATATGTTTGGCCGTATAAAACAAGTATTTTACTCTCTGGAACAAACTTTTTACCTCGGTGTAGATGTGCGGGAAGCACTGCGTTGAACATACAAGGGACGTTGGCTCACAAGCTCTTTGTTCCTGCACGGCATGATAATGCATGGCGATAATGGACAAACAGTTGGTGAACGGACTGTACGTAGACCCACGTATTGACTTCCATGCTCTCATGACATCGTATTGTTGGATTACTTTATTGGGGTTGCTTTGAGGGCAGAAGTCAAGCGAGGCGGTGCAGTTTTAAACGGTTGGTCACACGTTCGGGAGGACCCAGGTTCGAGTCCCAGTCCGGCCATTCTAATTTCGGTTTTCCGTGGCTTCCCGAAGTCACGCCAGGTGAGTGCTGGCGNGGTTCGAGTCCCAGTCCGGCCATTCTAATTTCGGTTTTCCGTGGCTTCCCGAAGTCACGCCAGGTGAGTGCTGGCGTTTTGCTTCTCTGAGTAACTTCCTCCGCCTCGAATGGCCTCGCTGTCGGCAGCCCTAACATAAAGACACAGTTTACGGACAGTAAATTCCTGAGCCTTCCAGTCTTCCGTGCATGTCATGTGAAAGCTGAAGTAACATCTAACACCGTACATTGGAGAGGATATATAAATGAAACTCTAAGACAGGTGTGACATTCTTTGTCTCACCGCTGGAGGTGGCATGTACGTTTCGTAACTCAAAGGAAATTTTTTTTTAAAGAAAAATGTATTTTCTTCATAAATTTCAAATGTTTTAAATTTCTGTGTTTTTACAATTTTTTTAAATTATTTGTCGTAATTATTTTTTAAACGTTGAAAAATATTACAAGAAATTTAAAAACACTTCACTCTAGAACGTGTCAAACTAATGTAGAATTCTTAACATGAAAATNACATCTAACACCGTACATTGGAGAGGATATATAAATGAAACTCTAAGACAGGTGTGACATTCTTTGTCTCACCGCAGGAGGTGGCATGTACGTTTCGTAACTCAAAGGAAATTTTTTTTTAAAGAAAAATGTATTTTCTTCATAAATTTCAAATGTTTTAAATTTCTGTGTTTTTACAATTTTTTTAAATTATTTGTCGTAATTATTTTTTAAACGTTAAAAAATATTACAAGAAATTTAAAAACACTTCACTCTAGAACGTGTCAAACTAATGTAGAATTCTTAACATGAAAATAATACAGACTTCAAATTTATTATTAACGTGGAAGATAAGCAAACAATTATGCATGTTTCATAAAACAGTGTGCTGTAAATTGTTGAATAATTCACCAGCAAGGGGCCGTGGTGGTGTAGTGATTAGACTACTCGCCTCTTTCCAAGGTGAACCGGGTTCGATTCCGGGCGGGGTCACCCCCGGATTTTCGCATGTGGGAATCGTGCCGGACAATGCCGCTAGTCGGCTGGTTTTATCTGGAATCTCCGATTTCCCCACCCCCTTGCATTCCGGCGCTGCTCCATACTCGCCTCACTTTACCCTCATCGGCTCTCAAGACCTCGATGTTATGAGCCGCTCAAATTTCTGTTCCCTTCACAAGTAGTATCACAAGAAAATTATTGGTATCTAGATTCCAAATATTTGTTTGTAAATCCTACAAAAATAATATTTATGTGTAAACGTTCTGTGTTTGACTACATGATACTTAGGAAACACCAATAACCAGCTAACCATGCGGTGATGAATAATAACGATAACTGGTTCGGTTGGCAACTAGAAAGTCCACGTTTGGTCATTGATAGGAGCTGAGGTTCTGCCACGGTGGTAGAAAGTGAGACAATTGTGCTTTAGCAAGCAGCTTGAGCTCTAGATACGAGCGCCCATTTCGCTTCTCTACAGTTTGTTAGACTGTTTAAGTAATCTGCTTCCGACAGTTTTTGACACATCAGTAGTACGTCGCAGTAGTTATGAATGTAGATTTTATTTTAAAATAAAATTTTATTCTTAAAAATGTTTTGACAGATGTACATGGTTCATACCTAAAAGCATTCTATAAACTTTTCAGATATAGATAAGCCGTATACATAAATGATGACAAAATACGAAGCTGATTCATTTCATCTACAGGAAAGTTCTAAAAATTACACTTTTGTTAAGTATTTTTAGTAAAACTTGGAAGCTTATTATAGACGTACAAAGCCAGACAAGGATTAATTTGAAACCCGCAAGAAACTTCACTCTCTTCGTATTATTATTTCATATCGTTGATGAAAGTCTTAGAAAAAATTCCCTCACTTCTAAAGGTATTTAAGGGTTCCTCTAAACTGTAACGAGTGAAATTCACCCACCATGATAGTCAGTTAGCTACCATGGATTTACAGCGGAGCTCCTTTTCACTAGTTTCACTTATTTCGAGCTGTTCAGTCTATTTTGGCTTCAGAGTGTAGTGCGTACCCTGTTCGCTTCTGGTTACACGCAAACGTTTCGGAAGGTCAGGCATCTCAAACTAACATTCGCTGGGCTCGCCGAGTCTAGACGGAGTAGCCTACTAACATGTCAGTGGTCGCTGTCAGCCTTCACTCGCGACCTCTACGTCAGCTCTTTCACGAGCCACTTAATAAGCGCAATTTTTAAATCTAGTTTATTTTTAACGGGTTCGGCACCCAAAGCTTTCGAATAAACAGATACACAGAATTCGCGAAAGTGCGTAAGGTTTTATTAAAACTGCAGACGGAAATACACTGGAGAGACAAAAAAAACTGGTATATGTGTGTGTATGCAAATAACAGAGGTATCGAACCTATCAGAGTAACGCGACGCGGTCGGCAGCGCCTATATAAGACAACAAGCGTCTGGCAAAAATGCTAGATCGGTTACTGCTGCTACAATGGCAGGTTATCAAGATTTAAGTGAGTTTGAACGTGGTGTTATAATCGGCACACGAGAAATGGGACATAGCATCTCCGAGGTAGCGATAAAATTTAGATATTCGAGTACGACCATTTTACGAGTGTACCGTGAATATCGGGAATCCGGTAAAACATCAAATCTTCGACGTCGCTGAGGCCGGAAAAAGATCGTGAACGAACGGGACAAACGACGACTGACGAGAATCATTAAACGTGACAGACGTGTAAATCTTTCTCAAATTGGCGCAGATTTCAATGCTAGGGCATCAAGAAGTGCCAGCGTACGAACTATTCAACGGACCATCATGGATATGGGCTTTCGGAGCCGAAGGCCCACTCGTATACTGTTGTTAACTGCACGACACAAAGCTTTACGCATCGCCTGGGCCCGCCAACACCGCCATTGGACTGTTGATGACTGGGAACACATTGCCTGGTCTGCCGAGTCTCGTTTTGAATTGTATCGGGGGGATGGACGTGTACGGGTATGGAAACATCCTCATGAATCCACGGACCCTACTTGTCAACAGGAGATTGTTCTAGCTGGTGGAGGATCTGTCATGGTATGGGGCGTGTGCAGTTAGCGTGAAATGGGACCCCTGATATGTCTGGATACGACTCTGACAGGTGACAGATACTTAAGCATCCTTTCCGATCACCTGCACCCATTCATGTCCATTGTGCATTCCGATGGATGTGGACAATTCCAGCAGGACAATGCGACACCCCACACGTTGAGAGTTGCTACAGAGTGGCTCCAGGAACACTCTTCTGACTTTAGACACTTCAATTGGCCACCTAAATGACCAGACATGAACATTATTGAGCATATCTGGGATGCCTTGCAACGTGCTGTTCAGAAGAGATATCCACCGCCTCGCACTCGTATGGATTTGTGGACTGCCCTGCCGGATTAATGGTGTGAAATGCCTCCTACATACCTTCAGACATTAGTCGAATCTATGTCACATCGTCTTGCGGCACTTCTGCGTGCTCGCGGGGGCCCTACACGGTATTAGGCAGGTGTACCAGTTTTTTTTTTTTTTTTGGCTCTTCAGTGTATATTTACATGTGTGCGAAACGCAAACAGTTTCCGAGACAAAAAGATTTGAAATTTTTCCTTTCCTTAAATAATGAAGTATTTTATTTGTAATTATAAAACAGAAGCCTTGGTTTTCTAAAATTCTGGGTCATTATGTTGCAGGTTCACCCCTATGTACAGGAAATAATAATATAAGAGCAAAAGATAAGAAGTATGTTTCTATGTGCCATGTCCCAACAACCAATGTATGTCAGATAGTTTGAACATGGCGGGCGGTAGTGTAAACTGACTCAGAAACACACGCCTTGTACGTCATTCTATATTCTCCCACGATTCTGAAGGTAGATGCTTGTAATATGTATGAGGACAGAAGAAAAGGAGGGGGCGGAATATAACTCAGTTCCGATTTAGATGCGAGTCTCCTACATCACAGTTTATTTACTGCTAACCGAAAATAGCGCATTTGTGCAAAAATAACTCTCGATTGTTGTTGGAACAGGGATTCTCCTATTCCAATCACATCTCTTCGACTCTCTTTTGTATCAGATATTTCGACATTTTCTTATTTTTATGTAATTATCAACTGGAAATCCAGCGGGATATACTTTTTTACATCGTGTAATACACGCCGAATTAAAAAATTACCTTTCCTGTCACTCCCTTATGAAAACGATTTTTTTTACTACTGTTTAATTTACTTGCGTCGCTTTAACATCTCATTTTTCTTTCTACGTATGTAATTACAATCGAAGCGTCATAAGCGACGCCACCAAATAGAACAAAAGAAGTCACCTTCTCCAGTATTAACAAAATTGTAATGCCAAATTCGGCTGTTAAGGTCCTTTGGTGGCCTACTTTAATTTATGTTACAACTTCGCCATCTACCAGAGCTTTTGTCTTTAAGAATAAGTGAATTGTAATCTTTTATTTCTCGCTGAGGTAGTTTTCCACAAATAAAGAAAGCCCTCTCTAAGCACTAATATATGAAAAAGTACACATGAAACAGAATATTTTTCAGTGGTATATGATTTGGACTTACGACTAAGCAGTCTCTTCATGTAGATAGAAGTAACTTACATATTGTATGTAAAACCTGTATGCCACGATGGAAGATTTCTTGGACGATTCCATGCAAGCCTGCGTGGCCTCTTGTATGGATGGTTCTATAGATTATTTGGCCGACTGCTGGCCGTTTTCATGGACGTACTCGTTATTGGTCGTGTGTTGTGTTCGATGGAAGGTTTCCTACAAGGTTTAAATTTTAGTCAATCAGAGGGAGGTTGGTAGAGTCAGTTTGTTTATTTTATTTTGCGGAAGAGCGCAAAACTATTAAACACGGATGAATAGTAAATAAAAAACCAAGAAGATGTCTACTTATCTATTCTGTGAAAATTAAGGTAAAAATTCGTGTTTATTTAACATAAAAGTGCCAGTTCTAACGACAAAACGCTGTGCATAGACATATAATGCTGAAGTTGTGAGTGAAAATGGTTCGTGAACCACAGTTTCAGTAGTAAATCATAAAAAAATGCACTTGTCTTTACTTGCGCGGCAGCATTAGTATCGTTGGATAGGTTATTCCAAAGAACCCTCCATAACTGCTTGCATGCAAGCTCGGGTGGCAGGTCTCGTGGAAGTTTCCGCTCGAGCTTGTACGGGAAATTCCTTCGTGGCATACAGGCTTCATATTCGATGCCAAAACGTTACGAAATGAAGTTCATAATGTACTTGAAAGTATAGACATGAAAAGAACGGGTACGTCTGTGTCAGGCGTCACATTAAAGTTAGTGCATTTTATATCTTCTACTCGTGAAACCACTTCTCATTGTTTTAGATGAAGGGTTTTATTATAGATATAATAAACAAGTGTTATTAGTTAACAAAGTGTACTTCATTGATTACTGTTATATTCTGCCGTTTATGCCTGCATAACCATTACTTAAAAAAATTTAAAATAAAATGTTATGTTTAAGTAGATAGCAAAAGTGCCAATAGGTCACATACAGGCAGGCAGTTCGAAACAGAAATTATCGCAATTTATTTTGTAACACAAACGTTTGACACGTAGGCTTCCGAATCTCTTTTTTACTTACTGTACTGCGTTCAAATATAAGGAAATAACTCTTCGCTGTTTCATAAATTCAGTGCAGTGCTCGATTCATTAAGGCACGTCGGTTCTTACTGGGTTACATGGGTTCAATACCTGTTTTTACACCTATTTTAACAAATGTTCAAGTGCTTATTAGTTTTATTTCGGTGGTCGATTAGTATGTATGGATACTGCTAACCTGTAACGTATTGAGTGGAAGATTATTTATTCGTTATAGGATATTCAACACTTTTGGTCTTCTGCTATATTAATTTTATTATAAAATAATAGGTGAAACCATCTCGCGAAAGCGTGATGGAAAAGTTGTGACTTTAGTAATTTTTAAGTAGGAAGGTTGGTAGGGCTTAACGTGTCGTGGTGTCATTAGAGACGGGACAACTTGTTCGGACAAGCAGAAACGAGGTACGAACCGGCAATCACCTCTGTTAGAGGAACCACCCCTTTAACAGCCTGGTCATAGTTTCGGAAAATAATTAAATAGCGAGATAATGTTGGCGGAACGGAAATGGAACACGCATCCTTCCGGATGCCAGTCTACTTTGTTACAACTGCGGCACCTCGCCCAGTCTTTCCAAACAGTATGCACTGGCAGAACACAGCTTAAGATGTTTATTGGTTAAGGTGGCTCCCCTGGAGCTTGAGTTACGTTGCAGCGCGTTTGAAGAACAGGTTTTTGACGATACCATTAAACATGATGGGCCTGTCAGTGTAGCCGCCCTGATAGCTTCCCTGCTTCTGAGTCTCAAACGAGAAAATACCTACAGGTAGGGAACAGTTTTTGGAAACTCTGCCTAGTTGCCTTTTTATGTTGGTCTATCCTTCCACAATGTGCCAAAATTAACATCTGTCATTATACCTTATGAGCAGCATCCGTGCATTGAACAGTTAGAAATAAAAACATTTCTTCGCTGTGCCAGTTCTTGCTATGCTATTTACAAAACTTATGACCAGTGTTTTCATATATTGCACTTTTATTATAATATTGTGACTTGGAACTTCTTTTGTTACTTCTATAAAAAATTTGTTCAGCAAATTAAGACTGCGTAACAATTGGTGCCTTATATTTAGGCGCTGCAAACAGCCTCACTGTTGAGGTAACTGCTGTCAGCGCTGAAAGAAACTGTTGGAAAATCATACTCCTGTCAAAAATGTAGATAGCAGGAAGCCTCGAGCGAAGTTTTTTTTTCTTTTCGCAATCGTGTATCGACCATTGAAGCCTGCATTAACACACGCAGTGTCTCATGTTTGCATTATTTGTACAGTGCACTAATATATCCGGTTAGCACGCGCATTAGATTTTCCTCTATTGGCAGTCCACTCTTTCAACTCACTTGTGTTGAGTGTTGCATACATGCCGGGCATTTAACGTCCTTGCTACTTAAATACTCCCTGCATAAAACTGCAGAAGATTGGTGGTTTAGTTTAACATATGAATAAATGTACAGCCGTTAGGGATTATTTTAGAACATAACTTGTTTAGTTGATAGCTCAGTTAATAACTAGCAATCACCGTTTGTCACAAGATTTCATACCCCCCCCCCCTCAAATTCCAATTGCATAGATCAGTCAAAAGGAGTTAGATGCTACATAGGTGTGGCTTAACGAGGTCATTAGAGGCGGATCAAGTAGCTCAGAGAAGCAGGAAATGGGAAGGAATCGGCCACGTGTTGTATTAAGCGTGCGATGTAGAGGTCAGTCGTATTTTACAATTTTTTGAAAGCCAAGAAAAAAAAGCGATAAGGAAGGACAATCCCACACAATCATTTTTACTAACTTTTCGAATAAATATTTTTCCAGAGAAATGTTATTCTGCTGAACTGTTTCTGACACCGTAAATGTTTATATTTTATTGCCGCCCAAGAGTATATGCAAAATAAATTCACCGATATGCAAAATAGTTTCTTACAATGTTGGAAAAAACTGTTATCTATGATCATAGACGAGGTAGACTAATCTCGCCGGCTGCCCACAACTAGTCTCCGTGCCCCAACGTTGAACTACTTTTCTACCAACACGTCTAGCAAAAACGGCGTGAATTGGATTTGAGGTTAGAGCAATGATTAGTAAACAAGTGCTTTGATTGTAAGTACACTTCGTTTAAACAATTTGTAATGCAGTTTGGTTAAATTAAAATTAGTAGAACACTTTGACAGTTGAGTTCCTTTAGGTTAGGTCTATGTTGGGTACATGCGCAGAAGACGAATAATCCGTCTATTTCATCTTTATTCTATGTCTAGGATAGGCCCTTTCTTAGTTTTTATATGGTGTCTTCCAAAATCGCGTGGACTTAAGTTGACGTATTTGGAATTTATTTATTTATCACTCCCTTTTAAGGAAATATCATACCATTCGGCTGGAGTTATTTCGGAAAACCATGAAACACCAAAATCAGTATGGCCCTTACGTTAATCGAACTCGGAACCTTCCGAATGCAGAGCCGAGTGTGCGACCACTGCGTCCCTCCGCTCGGTAAAAGGAATTACGAGCAATTACTGTTGTAAATGTTGTAGTAAAAGTGTACGAGGCGAAGAGTCGTGTGCGTGGGGAAAAAAAATGAGAGGAAATGGTCGGTGTTAGAGAGTCAGGAGGGGGTGGAGGATGGCGCCTGTCTAAAAGGGGAAGGACCGGGGCCGACATGTCTGGCAG
>NQII01004401.1:118000-152392 GCA_002778355.1 Clitarchus hookeri
CATATTGGGTCGACCGGAGCGCCAGCTCGCTCACTCACTCCTCCGTCGACCGTCCACGCAGACAGACTCCTGAGGGGGCCTTGCAGTGTGGATATCGATTGGGCGCGTGGCTGTCCACGGCGTGGTACACACATACACGGACATCCATCACCACCAACACAACACGCCTTAGCTCCGCGCGGCACCCCTCGCACTCACCGAGACACGAACCCAGCTCCGGCAAAGCCGACGTAAAGGCGGCGGCCGATAGGTAGCTCACCTCACCGTAGAGGACTTGGAAGGGGACGAAGGATTTATCGGGAGGGTAGCGGTGTCACTTAGTTTTGGCGGGGCTGGCGGCGGGAGAAGTCGGCACGACGGCGCGCCATCTTGCGAG
Organism: Clitarchus hookeri; assembly: GCA_002778355.1. Classification (NCBI taxonomy): domain Eukaryota; kingdom Metazoa; phylum Arthropoda; class Insecta; order Phasmatodea; family Phasmatidae; genus Clitarchus; species Clitarchus hookeri. Next base: position 118,377 of record NQII01004401.1, read on the forward strand.
CTCGTGAATGGGTGGGCCGGGTTCGGGATCCTCCGACCTCAGCGCGGATCACTCCAGGCACTCGGTCGGCTCGCCCCAGCAGCCGCAACCACAGCCGCAGCCGCAGCAGGTCACCGTGGACATGCCGTCGGGCCGGCCGCGCAAGGGAGCCGGGTTCGAGTCCGACTCCGCGATCAACGGCGATTACCGCCGGCCCTGCCGCAGAATCAGGAAGAGGTAAGACTGAACAAGGAAAAAAAAAGCACGAAACGTTTTTTCAAAACAGGAAAAGAAATTAAATTATCCGTTCTGGGATTTCAAAATTTGAGAATGCAATAATTTTTTTTGTTTTGCAATTTTTGATGTCACGTTTCACTACAACGACACTCGCAAATAAATCCAAGAATCTGAGTCTTGGAAATTAAAAGATAATTATAATTTGAGCTTCCTACACTGCAAACGTGAGCACGGCTTCTCTCTGTCCCTTCCTCTCTCTCTATCTATCTGTCTGTCTTGCAGCAACGCTTTCTCTGTTTGTTTTGGTGTTGGTGATGACGTCACGAAGCACCGCTGCACTGCGCGCACGACCCCTGACATCCAAACAAAATGTACGCTTTCTGTGTGTGTGTGGGATGCCAGCCCAACGCGAAGATGTGCCGCACTGCAATGCCCTTCCCGTCATGGTCTTGCGCCCCTTTACCCTCTCGCCACGATGCTTCTGCTGTTGTACCCGTGTATACCACGACACTGTTGGAATGGTTTGCAAATAAAGTAATAAAGACTGTGACATACTGCAATGGCACCGTAAGTGTTGTGATGCTTTCATGAACCCCTCCCCGTTTCCCACTCCTTACGTCTTGCGACCACGCCCATTTTTCGCAAGAACGTACTGTTGATGTTGCTTTGCAAAATGTATGGTGTTGGTAACGTACTTGTCTATATGAATGAACTGTTTGTACTTTGGTAACGTACTCCACTGAAATGAATGTTTCACAGTACCACTTGTGAACCAGTAAGTAAAGTTCTTCGTAAACAAACAATGACTGGCTAATTTGAATATTATAAACATTATATATAACTATAGTTTGTGCGTCGAAAGTACGCCAACGTTAATTATCAATTTGCATGCGGTAGTATTTAACCTTTCTGACGACAGTTTCACGGAACGATAAAACGAAGCACGAGCGTGAGAAGTGAGGTTATGTGCGTCGTGCTGGCGATCGACCGCGGTGTTCGCTCGCGTGCTGTTGTCGCAGGACGAACAATCTGTTGATACTTTCACGCGATCACAACGGCCACGCGCTCACTTGCCTGACTCCGCCGAGCGACCGATCGAAGCGCACCCCCGACCCGTCGGCCATCTTGCCTGCTCGGGCCTGCGCGCGCTGCGCAGTGCTGCCAACCCCTACGCCGCAAACTCGCGCCGTCGCCCCTTCCACCCAGCCAAGCCCGAGGGAAACTTGATATCTCCGTCACTTACCACGCTGACGTCAGCGCCCGACGGCTTAGAACTCTTAAATTTATTGCCCCGTTCGCCGCGTCTCATTACTTCCGTCACGATTCGCTCTCTCCCTCTCTCTTCCTTCACCCCTCGCTTACTGTTACTCTGCGTATAATAGCAAACGGACAGTAAATTCTTCCCAAATGTCATTATGACAGACCTTTTTTTCCGTTTCCTTATCACGTCAAAATCGTAACTTAAAGTGACAACTCGTGTAACTGCCGGTACCCATAAATAGGTTTTCGAAATTATAGCGATTGAAACTAATATTTTAGAAATCACGGTTTTTTTAACTATAAAATACAACAGGTTTTCATGTCCAACAGTAAAAACAATAAAACAAAAAGTTAAATAAATAAATTAAAAGAAACACTTTTTTTTTTTACATTTTCAATTTCAATTTAATTGATAAAATGTATAAGTGACGCTGGTAGTTCTACTATAGAGGTATAATTTGTTTATGAAGCGTGAGTTTAATACGTGCTAACCCTGGGGGGAAGTAACATTTTATTTATGTAATGGCAATTGTTACAGCCAGCATATTTCATTTAATATTGGATACATTTTAAAACCGTTGTAAAATCATATTTTCAGATATATGTTAAGTTGGAAAGTAGTGCACGTTTTAAATGTTACCAGTCTTGCATGCATGAGGGTGACTAGACCACCTGTGCATTAAATTGATGTTGCTTTCAGAAACAGTAAACATATACTTCATCAGCTTCAATGCTGGAAATTCTTTCAACTGTTGCTGGCATTTATCGATTAAACGCACTGTTTTTTTTAAATACTGCTTGCTAATGATTATGATTAACTTTTCTAATGCAAATATGTACTGTTTATGCAGCAACTCATATTTATGTCTTGCTTACTTCTGTTACTGAAATATTATGCAGTTTTATACTTCGTCAGCTACCATAAAGTTGAGACATTTTAGTTCGTAACAACGGCTGAAATAAAAGTTAATATTATTTACATGTGCATACATGTGCACGAATATACCACATTTCAATTCGCAATTTAAGATATTAAAAATCTCCTGATACACGTGGACATATTCCACGCATACACACACAAACACATACACACATTTGTTGCAGTAAGACAACTCCAGAATGAAGTGTTACTTATATTTATTAGTGTATTAAATATGTTCTATAACCCTTAAAATAATATAGTTTTGAATAAATGTGACATAGTTACTTTGAGCCTGCGGTGACTTGAAAATATTCTCCGGTGGTTTCCCTCTACCTTCTGTTTTACGAAGGTGAGACAGGGTCACCAACAACTACGTGAAATTTTTTTAAATATATTTGCAGAGAAATAAATCCTGGCATCTGGGTACCTACCACAGCATGTGTAAATGGTCAGATTTATATAGAACAGTATCATTAAATAATTCGAAGTTACCGGTACAACCAATTATCCTGATTTCCTCTTCGCATGTGCGAAAGCAAACATCACTAGGAACTCAAAACCATAAGTAGAAGGTACACTACTAACTCGTAGAAATTGTCCCCTATATTTGATAGTAATGGTTGCAGTATTTTGTGGGGTATGCTGTACGCCAGTGAAAAGATTTTTGACTGTAATGCCTTCCAGAATGGCAGATGATTGAAGATTATACATTGTGAATTTACTGCATACAGTAAATAACTCAACATAAAAATATTGAGTTAAATGATCTTAAAAGTACTAGAAATGTGACATTTAAGCCTCGATAGTAACTTCACCGACCACTTAAAAGTAAGAGACTAAGACATAAAAACTTAAGTGGCCTCCCATGATGCTTTTAACATGCAAAACACGGTGAGAATTTCATGAGATATTACTGAGATTTATATTCTGAGTTAAGGTTTCAGATAACTTCTTTCAAAGAAGTTTTTATATTTAGTGATTAGTGAACATACTATGTACTTGCTGTTAGCAGGACTTTTGGATTCGAATCTGCATTTTTTTTCATAAATTTTACATATACCACCAATTATGACGAGGTAGCCATTTAAAATTAAGTAATTAATTCGTTTCATATATTGTTATGTGTAGCCTGAGTTAATATGTTGGGATTCGTATCGGAAATTCCTGAATTATATAAAAATCTTAAAATTGTAGGTAGTAGTATACCTTGAGATGGTAAAAAATGTTTTAAATAAGTAAATATAATGGTCATGAAGTTACTGCCAGCATACAAAGTTTGGTTGGAATAAGTTTAATGTTGTCGTTATATACTGAACACAAACTTATATTTACATAAGCGTCATTTTGAAAATAGGTATTTGATGTACTAACATTATGTGTGTTTGTTGTTGTCTACCATAGCACTATTTTAGTACCAACCTCGACAGTAATTAGTTGAATATTCCTCGAGATATGACATAGAGACTATATTTTTCAGATTAAGACATTCTACACTGTGGTGGACAAACGTCTCTGTGAAATATCAAGTTTATTGCTCGCAGTAGCTATGTATAGTCGGCAAACCAGGTTTGGCTGCAATATGGAATGTTTCGGTACATATTGCATAAGCCCCAAAAATATTTTTATAACAATTATTTTTAATATAAATATTTGATTATCTTTTAAGTAGGTAAGTTTATGGCGTCTTACCATAGTAATAAGTGTATGCCCATTTTTCAGGCAATCGGTTCAGTAGTTTGCGAGGTATGACTTAATATTAAGTTTTTTTTTTGGCGTGAAATGTATATATAGGCTTTTGCTCGTAACAGGTACTGGCAACGTAATAAATTTGGTTAATATAGTTAATCAGCTATGGCATTCCGGCCAATACATTTGTATGGTTTCCATTCCGAAATTGGGAGCCTGATATAATATAATAATATTGGTTTAAGGTTCCTTGCTACAACAATGCATCTTTGCCAGATTTGGCGGGAATCTATTGAGTTGTAGAAATAAATTACAAAATAGCTGTATTTATTCAAGTGGCGCTATCATATCTAATGTCAGATGAGTGAAAGCATGATTTTCTCCAATTTATTGCTCACGTTATGAACAGAAAAAACCGGTAATTTTTTACTCAAACAGGTAGAATGGTTCCTGAGATGAAATAGCATCCATAATCTTAAAATGTCTGCCCTTTTGAAAATAAACTTCCTGAGTGATCGTAAAGTATCGAATTCTGGTGTGTTGCTGTACCGAAATTGGCAATACTCTACGGCAGCTTCAAAAGTTTTTATGCGGACACACAGGCAGATACACATCTATGCGCACACAAACTCACAGAACGGAAAATTATTTCATAGGCCCCTGTATACTTCGGAAAGCAAGAAAATAAGTAATGTTTTAAATAATGCCACTTTGGTTTTTTATACAAACATGACAAATATTTCAAAATAATTTTAACAACTATCAATTTTCTATAACTGTTCACGATTTTCACCGGAGAAACCGACACATGTAGGAAAATGACGGTCAGAAATCCCACCTATTGCATTATCAATTTTAAAAATAATAATAATTAAATTTCCTTTTTTTAAATGAAATAACGCGAGTTAATAATAACTTATTTCAAATAATACGTTACCCATCTTTAGCGTTCTGCGTAAGTCACATTGCCAAAGGACTTCCGGCTGTCGTTTCTAGGATCGTTGTGGTTCTGAGAAGCCGTCGGATCAATTCTCCTGAATCACACCCGTGTCGTGAATTCCAATTAACCAAATGTCGTAGTGCGGCGTACGAAACACCGCTCTTGGTGCTTGAATCACGTGACTGCTAATTTATTCCTACAAGAGTAGTTTGGGGCTGAAATTATTCAACTAGTTATCCCAACGCCAAGTTCGGATTTGATTATCCTATGCTATTAACCTACGGCGTCAGAGTTATTTTATCGTCCAGTAATAAGTTATTGTTCGTAAGCATGCTAATGCTCTATAGAAGGCTAATTATTTGAATAAGTGAAACAAACAAAACCACAGCCTTTATCATTGGCGAAAATGTAGATGCGTTGATTTGGGTAGGGGTTCATTTGAAACGCAAGCAAACGGGATTTTATTTATCCGAGCGTTCTGATAATCTGTAACGAATGAGTATGCCAAGTTTAATTATATTCATTACACTGTCTCTGGTGATAGTGTCAGCTGATCCAAAGTGCGGTTACCTGAGTTTTATCCAAAGTGGAAAAAAAAAACTTAACTATTTTTCATAGTTTTTAGTTGTAGCTACGTGTTTAGAAGACAGAATCAACTAATATACGAAAAAGAAATTTTGCAAGTTGAAAGTATGTAAAAGTGAGAATTCATTAGGAGCTTGATCAAAAACATTTGCTTTCGAACATTTCTTAGCGAGAGTTCGGTTTTTATTATAAAAATTTACAATAGAGAATCTATTGTTCACCCGTCTAACTTTATAAAATACTCAAATAATAACTTTAATAAATAAAACTGAATCTGTTACAAATAAAGATAATAATCGAACAAAAAATACACTGACACACTATTACGTTACATTTGTGGAAGAAGACGTTGTGCTACTTTTCAAAGCAAGCTGACACGCTCAAACTACATAAAATGTGTAAAAAAAAAAAAAAGGTCAAATGAAATATTTTTACAGGAAAGAGAAACTTATGGCACCTTTGTGTGCTTTACCAGTGACGTACATAGATTATAATTTTGTGTCTCACGACGATAAGAAGTAGGATCAAAGTGGCACAACACTAGCCTTACATGTCTTGAGTCTTCAGTTCGATCCCTGGCGCAGGCTGGTCGAGGATACTATCGCCCTAGAATACTTAAGCGCGTAGCGTGACGGGAACTCCCGTGGTCAAGGGATTTCCCCGGCGTCCCACACTGTCTTTACTTCGCTTCTTTTCTAGCAGTACCTCGTCGCACTTCTTGCATCTTTCAGACCAACTGGGAGCACACGTCTATCCGTCACGCATGCAGGACATACTGTTTCACGTAGCCACCTTACACGTGTCTCTCCCTAAGTTTCTTTAACTGCCAACTGACTTAAAACTTAACGAAGGAATCTACTAGCGTCCGAGAGATCACGCCTTGACGTGTGTAACGCTGAACAAACCCGCTTAACAGGATAGTCTAGCAAGATGCATCCATCTGTAATGCAGGGGCAAGAACACCACTGAAGACTTCCATGGACGAATGGCACGATAAGTGTATAGTCCATTCACGATTACTTCCAACTTTTCCGAAGCCTTGGCAAAGATATACTTCCAGGAAATTCCTCCGCCTCACGCAAATAAATCTTAGAAAAGTAACCCAGAGGGCCAACGCACCGGATTCGTGCGCGCTCAGTAAAATTTTGCATTATAACTATTTTTTAGTAGCCATTATCAACACACCTAGTTTATCTGTGTTTTTTTCATATAAGATAGAATATAACATCATAATTTGTGCTTTAAATATTAGCAAAAGTTCAATTTAACAAAAATAAAATAATTTAATTTTAACGATTGTGATACAAGGCTTATTTCGAAAGTAACCAAACACGTCATACATGGGGTGTTTTTTCAAAGGTTTGATTCAAATTAGTGTAAAGAAACCACGAATAGACTATACCATATGACCCACGACTTATCTAGTCAATTTGGATAATATAATGTAATTTTCAATTCATATTACTTGCGATCAGTATATGATATTGGAGATTTTTGAATATCAGAGTTTGCAAGCGTTATGACCACTGTCAGAGTCACCTTCGCCTTTCAGTTTCAGCTGCATCGATGTCGAATAGTAATAATAAAATACCGTATTTCTAACTCATACCTAAATCATGAAATAATTTCTAGTATTTGCGTGGTTCAAATGTGTAAAATGTTATGTTTTTGAGTTAAAATCTCTGTTATGTGGTAAACTTTTTAGCTATATTATGTGATATATTATTGCTGTTCATAACATACGTTCTTGTTAGAAGGCGTTTATTTCTAGGATAAGTTTGTCTAAAAATCTAATACGCAAGTAACCGCACAGTGCAGCCGAGTAGTTATGGTTGTTTGCTAATCAAATCGGTTGGGTTTTAAGGAAGATAATTTGAACTTAGTAGAATAAGTAGTTTTAATACACACTTATTTTTTCATATTGTGACATTTTGGTCTTATTTTAGCCTTCTAACCGTAAAATGTTTTATAACAACAAAAAAAAACAAGAAAATTATACAATTATTACTTGCTTGAAATTTGTTTTTAACAATTTGCTAATGTTTTAATGATTGGCGCAAATCGCCGTCGTACATAAATGCGAATACCTTGTTTTCCATACATAAGAAGCGTCGTTACTCATATAATTTTCCATATATTAATAGTACTCATACTTAAAAATTTAAATAAATGCCCTCGTCAAGAAAAAAAAATATCTTAGTAATTTTTTAGTGCACCAGAAAGGACGTACATATAGGATTTGATTGCATTGGTACCCCTGCAGCTGCGAACTCTGCCATTTGCGAGTTTTTTCTCCTACGTGAAGGTATGAACTGATGTAGTATTTCTTCTGTTCTGCTATAGAATATTTTATGCCTTCTGTTGTGCCCACAGGTATAACAGAAGATATTATAAATAATTTATCTCGTAGCTCCCGCTCAATGCACACAGCGAAAATTCTGTGGCCTGTGTTTTGAGTTTCTTGCTTGTGAGTAATCTGAATTTGAAAATGTTCTGTACCTCTCGTTTATGACTGGTTAACGTTGGTAGCGCTGAGAGTACAGCACGTTATTCACTGGCTAAGAGAAGCACGCTCTACTTAAGTTCACACATCGAAATAATACATTACTGTGACACTTGAGCGTATAAATAAATCCGGCACCGAACAGGTTAACTTGTAATGTCTTCACCGGCTGCCACTGCAGACTTGTTTTTGTCTAACGTAGATAAAAGTAAAAGAAAAAATCGGGCCGTGACTGTGTCTGGCACACAGCCGTGGGTATAGTCTAATCCTGGTTACTTCCAATTTTTCTGAAGCCCTGCTGAAGTTCTACTTTCAGGATGTTCCTCCGCCTCATCCAAACGAAGCTTGACTAAGTCTAGATAATTACACTCAAGGGACAACGCACTGCGTTCGTGCGCATCTTAATGACATTTTGCATGAGAACTATTTCCTACTAGATATTGCCAATACACCTTTTTTTCTCGGTTTTTATTTGTATTTATTACAAATTATGTATTATGATGTATAGACAAACTATAAGTAACAATTACATTTCACCAAAAATAAGATACTTCGATGTTAACAAAAGTATAAAACACTTGTAATACATGGAAGATTCAAGAGGCAACCAAACATGTAATGCATGGGGTGATTTTCCTGAGGTTTAATTAAGAAAGTGTGAAGATACGCGAATCCTAAGTAATATTATAAATGCGAAAGTGTGTTTGTTTGTTTGTTTGTTTGTCCTTCTTTCACGGAGCAACGGAGCAACCGATCGACGTGATTTTTGGTACAGAGATAGTTGGAGGACCGCGAAGTGACATAGGATACGTTTTATTCTGAAAAAATATCCCATTCTCTCAGGAAGTTTTTTTGAATAACAATAGCACTTAGGGTTTAATTCTGCGTCAATGTAAGTTCTTAGTGTGGGACGAAAGCACAACGTCACACAAAAAAAGCGATAGAGGCCCTAAACCGAACTCTACAGGACATACGAAACAATACAGACATTATGGGAGGAATGGTTGTATTAATGGCTGGTGACTTCCGCCAAACTCTACTGGTGATACAGAGGGGTACACCTGCAGATGATATCAAAGCCTGTCTCAAGTCATCAATCTTATGGGCAAATGTCAGGAAATTCAGCTTTGGCAACAAATATGAGAGTGCACCTCCACAATGACGTTGAAACAAGACATTATGCTGATACACTATTGAAAATTGGAGATGGGCTGTTAGAAACAGATGCCGAGGGTTGTGTGTCACTAACGGAGGATTTTAGTAATTTGGTGCAGAGTGATACGAAACTGATTGCTAGCGTTTACCCATATCTACAAGGACAGTAAAAGAGCGATTCTAGCACCAAAAAATGACATCGTTAGTGCTATGTTCTGTTTTTATGATCAGTGTCTCTCTACTAACAAATACTGTTATTTCTTACTATAATCACGCGAGCAACATTCAACGACGAATTTTTCCACCTTGCACTCATTGAAATTGAAAATCATGTGCAGACGTACCTGGAAAAAGAATATAAAAAGCATAGACGTTATTATTAAAAAAAAACCTAAACAATAATTCTGTAGTCCACGCGAGCGGAGCCGCGGGCACAGCTAGTAGACTATACTACGCTAATACATCTGCGTTGGCGAGTAATATTTTCTTTGGGATATAGGAACAAAATGAAAGAAAAGAAATGTACTTGGCTTTTATGACTTAAATCGACGGACCTAGAATAGATATATCGTGCAGTGCCAAAATCAGCGCTAGCACATTGGATTCCGTGAGACATACTTCTCGTAAATTTTCGCCAATGCCCAAAATTGCTGCCAGTTGCCACGGGGTCCCCACCCGTGCCTGGCGTACGTGGGGTGCCAACTCACGATCATGCTTTCTCGCATCGTAGTCTCATGCCCTATTGAACGCCACGAGATTTAGTTCAATAGTCACGACGTTGTAGTGAGGGAATGGAGTACCCTGCAAGCGTTAACATCACCGTTTCCGTCCTGGTGTAGTTCAGTCACAGTTACTTCCAACTTTTTTGAAGCCCTGCTTAAGTTCTGCTTCCAGGATGTTTCTTCGCCCCATGGAAACAAAGCTTAACCGAGTCTAGAAGATTACACCAAAGGGACAGCGCACCGCATTCGTGCGCGCTCAGTGCAGTAATTTTTTTCACGAGACCTTTTTCTTACTAGGTATTGCCAACACACCTATTTTCTCCCTGTTTTTATTCATTTTAACTATAATTAAAATACTATAATTTACAGATAAAATGTAAGAAACATTTAATTTGATAGAAATAAGGTATGTTTGTGTTAACAGAAGTATAAATCGGTCGTTATACACGGCATGTTTAAGAAACAACCAAGCACGTCATACATGGGGTGATTTTTCAAAGGTTTTATTCAAATAGTGTGAAGAAAACGCTACCTCATGTGTCGATCTGATTTTAAAGAGTTATTCACGTCAAAACGGGTGCAATGGTAACACATGAAAGTTTCCGAGACCTCCAAATGTCTACATATTTGACAGATAGGTGTGAGTCATAAAGCACTTTTTTCCGCAAGGCCTAAGGAATCACAGCAGGGACTAGAAAACAAAACCATAATCAGGGGTGTAAAAGTTGCAAAATTATACCAGTAAAATATCGTAATACAGATGCGTAAAACATAGAAAATTGAGTGTCCCTCAACTTGATAATAAAACCTTGAGACAAAAATAGATGTCCTTATTCTCAAGCAGCTTTAATGTAGGCAACCAGGCCAGCGTTGATGTTAAAATGTATATTATTAGGGGCAGTAATTTTGTTTTGAAAGTTTGATTGCACGGGAAGTTGTCCTTGAGGAGGGGAGAGCGACGACGCTGATGAGCCAGTGGCACGTGCCACCTAAGCCCGCCTCGCGTGTCCGAGGCGGCGCATAGGCCGAACCTCGTTAATGCGCGCCGTCGGAGTCCTTGACCCACGGAGCTGGGGATAACAGGAGATAGCATGCTATGACGTCACTGAATCTGCATATTTTCCTCCATCTCCAAATTGTGACGCCCAAAACATTGACAACGTTGAGGCAGGTTTGTGTATTTAATACATGCAAATTAAGTAGGTTTTTAAATGAATAACTAAGGAAGCTAAATTTTCAGGCTAAATATCGACATGCTCTGATACAATAGTATAGTTTTAATTTCGACAGGTTCCCAATGTTGTGGGTGTCATAACATGGTGGACAGGTTTCATCATTTTATCGCGCACGTCAACAGACGGGGGCACGCCTTACCTTGACCTGTTTTGCCGGGTCATCAGGCCACAGCCGCCGCGTCGGGAATGGACGTGGGGCATGGCAGGTGGATTCCGGACCGGCAGCGAAGCCGATGCCACGAGGCTCCACAACCTCACCGCCGATCGCGGGAGCCGAATCGATGGACCCAGTTTCGGGTTTATTTCCGTCGTGGCCAACTACCTGCGACTTGGGAAGTTGTGCGGCCCAGCAGCGAACATGTGGAAGTACTGTACACCCAGACACCCAACTACGCGTGAAGAGGAGAGATTTTGGGTGGCTCCTAACAGCGAGGTATTGATAGCCAACGAGGGTGAAGTGAGGTGAGTATGGAGCAGTGCCGAAACGCATGGGCAACGGAAAAGGGAGATCCCCGAGAAAACCCGTCGACCAGAGGCATCGCCAGGCACGATTACCACGTGCGAAAATCCGGTAGCGACCTAGGTGGGAGGGGAGTAGTCTGACCACTACACCATCGCGGCTCCTTGAACTACACATCACACTGCTATGTAAACATAGGTAGAAAGGTAGGCAGGGTAAAACGTCTCTCGACAGCAAGGCCATCAGAGGTGGAGCAGGTTCTTCAGAGGAGCAGGTGTGGGGAAGGAATCGGCCGTGGCCTGTAGTAAGGAACCATCGCAGCGTTAACCTAGAGTGATTTTTGGAAACAATAGAAGACATCAGGATGGTTTCAAAGGGAATCGAACCCGGATTCTCTTGAATGCGAGTCCAGTAATTTACCACTTCGCTGTGTAATCAGAAGGTCTTCCTGATCATTAAGGAATCTGAACGACTCAGGAAAAGAGTCTGTGCTCAATGCATCATGCCGGAAATTGGGTCTGCTCGCCACAAGGACGGGCACCTTCTTAAGGGACGCGTCTGAACATGTACAGAAGAAAGAGCTAAGAGTTTACGTCTGCCGACTTCAACCACGTCGGCGATTTTCGACGTACTGTTAAATCGATTGAAAGTGTGTCTGAAGACGTAATTTTTTCTTAGGAGTGTTTTGAGAAATATCACAAAAGAAAGATAAATTCAAAAATATTAATTATATATTATTGTGCAGTTAATATGTTCACCTTTAAAATTAAGTGCTTAGAATAAGTGGGATGAATAATACACACTTAAAAATTTTTCGAGTCATGTGACTGAAAGATAAACCAATAAAATCTGAGAGCATTATGTATTTTACGGAAAAAAAACAATATGCTCAGGTTTAATTAATTTGTCTTCAATCAGATGTTTTATAATTTTTTTGTTTTGAAGTTGTGTTTATTTTTTGCTGATTCTAATCACCCCAGTTTGCTTTACAATTTTTTCGTAAAATTACTGTATGTTGCTAATCGTACTAATATTATAATCGCGAAAGTTTGTGAGGATGGATGTATGGATGTTTGTTACTCTTTCACGCAAAAACTACTGAATGGATTTTAATGAAACTTTACAATAATATAACTCGTACATCAGAATAGCACATGGGCTATAATTTATAAAGATATATTGTGTAAATTGGCCAAAATATAACGATTAGTGTCAAGTAAGTCGGAAAAAATTCTGCCATCTGCGAGCTATTTTGGGGTACGCTGCAAAAACCGTAAGAGTAACACGAATATAATGTTTGGCGTAAATGTTTCTCTTAAATAGTTCTACAAAAACGTCCTCGACAGCATATATCTATATTTTATGTGTAAGCCATTATTGCCAAAATAGTGAACCATAAATACAATAAAGTTTGATACTATATTTCCAATGCACATTTTGTAGTGACAAATTGATTCTTTATCAAAATAAATACTTTTATCGTTTCTGATATTTAAAGTAGATAAACTTTGTTCTTTACACTTCGTAATTTGGACAAATATTTTAAAAGTTACGACGATGAGAATGTGAGTGCGCGCTGCTAAAATGGTTCGGTCTGGCGGGCGCAGGGCGGTCGGTCGCACTGCGGGCGAGGTGGGGGAAAAATCCGCTCGTCGCCGAGTGCGCGAACCGAACGCGGGCAGACGCGTGAGGGCAGACGTCGTTGACGGTTGTGTCCGTTTTGTTTAGTAGCTATTATTTTAATTGAATAGGCAGGTATTGCATTTTTTAAAGTATAAAATAATAATAGCTACCGTACTGGATTTTTTGGTAGTGTAGAAAAAGTAGCTACTAAGAATTATGCCGCGAAAGCATAAGTCTAATCTTTCCCAAAGCTCTAATAAAGCTNATAAGTCTAATCTTTCCCAAAGCTCTAATAAAGCTCGAGCAGACGAAGTCGCGGGTAGCCGCTAGTAATAGCATAAATATGTTTGTGATCTGGATTATCGTAATTTCATATCCGATTAAACAATGTTCTTAAGTGATAATGCTTTCATAAATAACCATCAAACAAAATTCTGTTTTTAGTATGGCAGGTTTGTGGCCGCGTATTTCANTTTTGTTTAGTAGCTATTATTTTAATTGGATAGGCAGGTATTGCATTTTTTAAAGTATAAAATAATAATAGCTACCGTACTGGATTTTTTGGTAGTGTAGAGAAAGTAGCTACTAAGAATTATGCCGCGAAAGCGTAAGTCTAATCTTTCCCAAAGCTCTAATAAAGCTCGAGCAGACGAAGTCGCGGGTAGCCGCTAGTAATAGCATAAATATGTTTGTGATCTGGATTATCGTAATTTCATATCCGATTAAACAATGTTCTTTANTATCGTAATTTCATATCCGATTAAACAATGTTCTTTAGTGATAATGCTTTCATAAATAACCATCAAACAAAATTCTGTTTTTAGTATGGCAGGTTTGTGGCCGCGTATTTCATTTCGTAGCTGTGCGGATTCAAGTCCGATGCCATTTAAGCTGCTAAACGTGACGACAGAAGCGCGTCCTCTTGGACGATTTCCGTTTCCGCCACTGCTCCGTTGTAAGCCCGCTCCCTAGTTTCAAACAGACAGAACAACAAACTTTGCCTTGTCGCTTCTTGTAGCTGTTTCACTGTTCACGGAACACTTTGGGTCGTTTAATTTTCCTGCCCATAATGTTATTCCTCACTTTTTCTTTTAAGTATTCATACTGCATTATATTCGCTAACCAATTTTCTTAACATTTTTATTCTTGTATTTTGTTTGTCCTTCTGATGTAAAATTTTTATATATTGAGAGTGTGGTTTTCCGAGTCAGATACTAATGGAGATAAATGGAAAAAAGAGGATACGAAGCGCTGGAGTAAAGGCAAATACAAAATACTACATATATGAGTAAAGCAGCTCTCACATGTCGCCCAAAATAGTCTGAGATACACGAGAGGCGTAGGTGGGGCATACTCCAGCCACTGGCTGATAAGACCTGTGAATTGTGTATATTTCTAACACGTGCAAATATAAACATTTTCATGGACATACTAACATATGTACATGCGGCAATCATGTGGCAGCGTCAAGTTGTTAGAAACGCAAATACGCTGATGTTGCTCCAATACTTACAGCAACGTGTATTACTACAAATTAATAATTCCCAGCTGTCACAAATAAAAAAAATTTCTCATGTTATAAGTTTAAAAGGTATTCAACACTCATCCATAATACTTTGTCAACACTACTTTAAATACTCATACTCCTATGTCTTCAGTATATGTTTAGTTTATTATTTAATTAATTTTACTACAGCATACAGTTAGGAACTCTTTTTCTGTTCCATAATATATGCATACATCATTTATTGAGTTTGTGTTTACGTCGAACAATTTTGGTTAGCACAGCNTTTTTCTGTTCCATAATATATGCATACATCATTTATTGAGTTTGTGTTTACGTCGAACAATTTTGGTTAGCACAGCATAAAAACGATGGCCTTTCGTGTTCATATCGCTCTCAGAACCTCTCAATCAACGACTCGTTGCTCATCAATTATTTGTCATGACATATGTTTGGCTCGAACCATATTTCGCTTAGCATTCTTACCACGTGATTTTAACGCCTTTTTGATAATGGCCACAAATCAACCCTGATGTTTATTTTGTTCGCTGTTAGTTGCTTACATAAAACCGCATTATTTAAACAATTTTACTGTCGCGTTTCTTTGTACATATAATAATAACGGATTAAGTGCCATGAAGTTTGTTACTGCATGTTATAACATGTAGCTAAAAAAATACAAACAATGTTTTTTTATTATTATTATTGAGACGTAAACATGAGAAACACACGGTCTCTTGCGTGCCATTCCAAGACAGTGTGTCAAATTTAAGAATTGAGAGGGCCAATTAAAGAGTAAAGAATTGTACTAAAGAGACTACTGAAAATTTTTCAATGATGATTGTGTGTAATACTTTCTAATTTCTAGGCGTTTTTTGTTAAATTAAACCTCTAGCATTTAAAGTAAAAAAAATAATANTGTGTGTAATACTTTCTAATTTCTAGGCGTTTTTTGTTAAATTAAACCTCTAGCATTTAAAGTAAAAAAAATAATTACTTTAAAGTTTAGTCTCAAAATTCCTACAGCCTAAATGTTCTTTCTTTTTTTTTTTGGAAATTAGGATAATCAGTATTGAGCCACTTTTAAGTCGGGGATATTCTTAGATTGTCTCTAGACGCNTTTTTTTTTGGAAATTAGGATAATCAGTATTGAGCCACTTTTAAGTCGGGGATATTCTTAGATTGTCTCTAGACGCGAAATAATTTTGCACATAACCCTTTAAACACAACAGTGATTGGAAGGGCACGAAATATGCACAGTTTTAAAACTTACTTGAAAAAATATATATAATTTTTTACATTTGAGTCTCGAGTTTTAAGATTTATATATAATCTTAAATAAGTGGGCCGATTTTGCCTTGACTGAGTTTATGTAGTTGATTATAAGAAATTAAGATTTCTCTGAGCAAGAGTAATGATGAAAATTGTATGTTACTATTAGTTTTTTTTTTCTCGCAATACCTACAATATTTTCAAATAATTACATTAGGTGTGACGTTATTCTCTGTACACTGCTGGCAACAGCATTGCATGGGCAGGGCGAAGCTATTCCGCTCACTTTCAATTAAACAAAATTAAAAAATATTATTTTAAAGTTTTAAAAGAAATTTACTTACAAAGACGAAAACAATGTTTAATAAGCTATACAAAAACATCCTTATAAGTAATTATACAAAAAACTATTTGGCAAGAAGCTGTTACAGAAAAAATGACAAATGGAGTAAAACTAAGATTTGCGGGGCAATGTCGCTCACTTGTGGAACTATTCTACCCACGAAATGTTTCTCTAAATTTAAATGCAATTTTCACATCTACAATTTTTTCCTGTAGCATATACTCTTCGTGAACAGACGCTTAAAACTTCTGACATAAAGTTCAACCGCGTTGTTTTTCGTGACTAAATCTGATGCTGCTGAAAATTTTTTATGTGTAGTGGTAGTTTCGTTTTCTCTTTAAGGATCAACTAACTTGAGTCTTCGTTTCGCATAGGTTTAAGCATATATTTCTCAGAGGTCAGTTATCTGGTAATATTTTTGTTAATATCCATCTTATTTTACAGAATTCTCTATAATCACGGGAAATTTAGTAAAACTTAATGTCTCGAGTGTTTGGAACACATTTGAGCCTAGAATTGGTAGTGGGAAACATTATGATGTTTCACTACCTGCAGGTAACAATTTCTTATAAAAATAAATTGTCTTTTAAGATTAAGAGCCTCTACTCCAAAGGACTTATTTGTCTAGTGACAATATTTTTAGTTCCCATTTTAACATATTTTCCACACAGGTTTCTTGTATCTTTAACATTTTAAATACTTTTCATATTCCACAATTTGAAGGGGCAAAAATAATACATTTACTTTAGTATAATGAGCGTAGTAGCCCCAGATGTATGCGTACTGTAAATAGAAAAAAATAAAAAAANTAATACATTTACTTTAGTATAATGAGCGTAGTAGCCCCAGATGTATGCGTACTGTAAATAGAAAAAAATAAAAAAAAAATTTACTGATGAAAGCGTGTTATTTTACGTCAGTGGTTTAACTGACAGTGCTATGGAACGAAGTATAACAAAGGNAAATTTACTGATGAAAGCGTGTTATTTTACGTCAGTGGTTTAACTGACAGTGCTATGGAACGAAGTATAACAAAGGCTAGGTGTGATGCTTGGGAGTAAATTAATGTCCCCTTACGGAAGAAAAACTCAAGTCATGTATCATAGGCAAACTATCACTGTCACAAAATTGCTTCAGCTACTTCATCGATCGACCGCTATCCTCAGAACTGAAAATGTGTCTTCTCAGCCAGCGGAGGTTACTGTCAAGATGAAATGTTAATATAAGTAGCCACAGCAACCGCAGAGTCGTGCACCTGGTTGAACTAATGGCGTACGGTTCCTAATGTGAGCGTATTTTTATTTTATTTTTATTTATTTATTTATTATTAGGTAAGCCATTCCGAAAGTCACTGGCTACATTTACTTTTAGATTTAATTTTAAATTAATAATTAAAGTTATTTAGGCATTTCGAAAAACATTTAAAATTCAAGTGGCCATGGCTTTTAAAGTTACTGCTTTATTTTATATTAGCTAGCTATCTATTTATTTTAATTAAGTTATTTATTTAGAGGTACAGGATGAAACACTTATTTATTGCTGGAATTCACTTATTTTTGTAGAAATTAGTTCACTGGAGCGTATTAGCCACTTTAGCTCTACCCTACGCGAAGACACGAGGCAAATATAGCGTGCATTCATCCCTCTAGAACTGTGACGTATCTCCAGCCTGCTTCTGTGGCCTGCTGGTATCTGATCAAGTATCGCAAGGGCGGAAGAGAAGTACGCGCATATCTGTTCACGCTATCAGCTGTCTCGCAGTCAGACGTTGCGTCCTTGCTGCTGTCGCCGAATACCGACACCAGATATTTGTGGGAAGGCGCGCGTATTGCCGGGCCGTTCCGCTGCCGCCCAGCTACTGACCGGTCCGTGACGGGCTACAGACAAGTGTGCGTGATGAAGCTCGCGTGCCCAGATGTCTACCGAGCAGGCACTGCACATCACGCCGTTCGCAGCGCGAACCTATGGTCTGTTTACGGTTAACTTTTCTCCTCATTTTGTATCCTTACGCCAGATGTAAAATTTACACTTACACGGGCGTTATTACTTTATTCGAGTGGAAGTTATGTAAAAACGTGAAATTTTTAGGAACCTAAATGTGTCACTAATGTTTACATTTGTTCTCTAATGTTTCTAAAAAAAAAAATTATAATAATTAAGAAACATCCACTTGATTTGTTATAAATGTAAATATTACACTCGCAATGCATCATCAAAACTTGAAAGTATTTTACTTATTTCGCTGTCAACTTAACTGGGAGCCCGCATGCCGGTGTGCAGTAATTAGACAATTTTTTTTTTTTTTTTTTTTTTTGGTAAATGTTGATTTTAGAAGTTCCTACTTTCCCGTGAACAGCCTTTACACACCAGGAAAGCCTTATACACCAGGGAGCATAGAAGCTTGCGCTATTGTTCACGTGGTTTAAATATCCGGACTGGTTGATCAGCGTAACTAGCTTAACCAGCTATAACATTGTATAGTATTTTGGATGAATCACACGAGTAAGGCGCGAATTTGGTTCGTTGCGGGTGTTTTGAAGTAATTCAGCTTTGATAAAAAAACTTACAAATTACTGAACGCTTCGGAGATGCTTGCCTCACTAAAACACTGCCCGAGTTGTGAGGTGTTACATTAAAATCCGGTACTCTATTATGTATCATTCTCTGCCCAATTTGATACTTGAAGTTGTTCAAAGAGTAATACTTCAACACTCTTCACAACAGCGATAATTCCATTCGTAAACTGACTTTATAGCCCATATTACTTTTTATTGTAGCTTCTTTCATACACGTCAATATTGTGGTAAAATACCTACAAGTTCCCTCCTAAAAGAAAGGAAATTCTTGTCTGTCGGAATGTATTGTAGAACAGCAAACCTGGCAGATAACCGCTGTACATAAAATTGTAATAACTTCAATAACACATAGAAAAACATTTTATTTTTCGTATAGCTATTTGTCCGTTTCTGATTTCTAAGATTGGTTATCATTTGCCAAATCCTGCCGTATGGCTAGCGCCATAAATATATTTGCCTCGCTTATGGACTGGTTTTTGTAAATAAACAGTAATGGCGCGTGATATACACTGAAGAGCCAAAAAAACTGGTACACCTGTCTAATATCGTGTAGGGCCCCCCGAGCACGCAAAAGTGCCGCAAGACGACGTGACATGAACTCCACTAATGTCTGAAGGTATGCAGGAGGCATTTCACACCATGAATCCTGCAGGACAGTACACAAATCCAATCTGCGCCAATTTGAGAAAGGGTTGCACGTCTGTCACGTTTAATGATTCTCGTCAGTCGTCGTTTGTCCCTTTCTTTCACTATCTTTTTCCGGTCGCAGCGATGTCGAAGATGTGATGTTTTACCGGATTACCGATATTCACGGTACACTCGGAAATGGTCGTACGCGAACATCCAAATGTTATCGCTACCTTAGAGATGGAATGTCCCATCTCTCGTGCGCCGACTATAAAACCAAGTTCAAACTCACTTACATCTTGATAACCTGCCATTGTAGCAGCAGTAACCGACCTAGCTGCCGACCGCATCGCATTACTCTGATTGGTTCCATACCTTTGTTATTTGCATACGCACGCCTATACCAGTTTTTTTGGCTCTTCAGTGTAGTTTTGACATAAAGTTCATGTACAGGATTTCATTATCTCTTAAGTACTTGATGGATCAAAGAAATATACTATAAAATATTTCCGTGTATTCTAGGAAATGTGTAGGAAAATACGCAGTTAATACACCGAAACGCGATCCTTATTGACGAAAAAGGGAGCTGAGCTCTGTAAATAAAAAAATACAAAACGATTCCGTGTTTCCTATAGCTTCGGGCTCCGGCAAAGAACAACACCGAGTTTGCGTGAAACATTCTTTGCGCCACTTTTACCAGAAAATTATCGTTTCTGAGGCAGTTAGAATATCCACGCCAATCAAATGTATTGCTTCAAAATTAAAAAAATAGAATTAGGCACCTCCAACAATTAGCACCACTTAAAACATTCAGACATTAGTAAAAACTGAAAAAAATATGCATCTCACAATTTTGGAAATTAACATATTTACTAACACAGTTTTCCCGAAAATTTTCAGGGGAATGGCAAGTGTCTTGGAGTACTCATAAACCTTTGATTCGAGTTCAAATATAGCTCCAATATTTTTTTTCAGTTTTTTAAATTACGTTTTAAAATATCCTAATAACGGATACTAAAGATTTTCTACTAATATCTCTTTTTATTTCTTTAGAATAAAATAACTTACTTGGATGATAGTGAAGAGGTTCCGTGATTTCATAGAAAGTCCTGTGAGATTTTCAGAAAGTACATTATTGAGAATTCTACGTTTCCGTTATTTTACAAAGATTTGTGGAGAAATTTTACTAGCATTTACTGTAAAATACTGGGAATAATTTTTTTTACGGTGTTTGATAGCATGTGTCGAGCTTTACGTATCACTTCACGAGGGTTTCCCTGCAGCTACGTCGCTCACCCCCTTTACGTCTTCAGTTGTCGCTTCCTAACGACAAGAGGTGGGTCACAGAGCGTCAACCTGTTACTTTGTAACTGATATCCACTTAAAACTGGTACTGTAAACGAGTACGAGTACACTACCCAACCATCAGATGCATTTATTACCTGTTTATAATTCGGCAGTGTGTTTCGTCTGCTGTTCCATGTAACACTGAGACAATTTTGATTTAATTTGAAATTAAGTTCAAATACATTTTCTTGGATTCGATTTGGCAGCTGCACAGTCAAAACGTTTCCGTTTAAAAAAAAAAAAGAATTTACAGGTTTTTTTATATTCATTTTTCAGTAGCTATCAGAACATACGAATGTGTTTTTGTTTAAACAATTTGCATATACCAAGTCCATTACCCTTTCTAAAGTTTTTCGTGCAAATTTAGTTTTTTTTTCTGCTCTTGTTCTTGCTTTATTACACTGTAATAGATACCACACAGTACACCAACCCAAAACACGTTACTTAATAACGCGCGTACTTGATAACACGCGTACGTGATAACGTGTACCTGATGGCAACATGCACGAACAAGGCCACAGACACGAGACTGACGAAGTCCTAGCGTCAATATGGGGTAGAGCGATGTCGCTGGCTGCGTGTAAACCAGTCTCGTGTCCCAACAGTGAACTGCTGTTCTGCCAACACGATTATCATGAACGACGAGGATAGGATTTCAGGTTAGAACACTGTTTAGTAAACAAGTGCTTTGAGATGTTTGCATACTTCCTCTAACCAATTTGTAATGTTCGTTTAAATTAGAATTGGTAAAAGTATTTTGGTAGCATGAAAGTGCTTGTCTTTTGAAAATTTAAATACAAAAATCACGGCCATCTCTGTCGACCATGTGAATTTGGCAGTTTTGCTGAGCGACTTACTCAACAATTCTTTCATCTGATACCGAAAGTAGAGTGGAAAGTGGAGATTTTTGGCCAGCTCTTAATATCGAGGTCTCGAGAGCCGATGAGAGTGAAGTTAGGCGAGTATGGAGCAGCGCCGGAACGCAAGGACGGGGGGTAACGGGAGATCCCCGAGAAAACCCATCTACCGGCGGCATCGTCTGACACGATTCCCGCGTGTGAAAATCCGGGAGCGACCCCGCCAGGAATCCAGCTCGGTTCGCCAAGGTGGGAGGCGAGAAGTCTAACCACTACAGCACCGCGGTCCCTAAATACCGATAGTATCATATACTTAGTATCAGTTTGGAACAGGCACATGAAATAGCTGTAACAACCAATCTCTAACTCGTGACGAGCGTGCGGGTTGGCGGCAGTGTCAGAGATTGCTTCGCGTTTCTGCGTCTCGGAGAAGGGAGCGTTCTCACGAGAGGGTACGTCCCTTCTGTAAAGAAGGATTGCAATAAACAGGTGACGTAACGTTACGCACGCCCAGAGACAATTACAAAATATCATTATACGATTTCATTCTCCGATTTATTAACAGGGTAAGTTTCGCCTTGACCGTTGTTAAATAAACATAATTTCAGAACCAGTGACTGGTATACATGCATTAATATTTGAAGCAAATATAAATAACGATACACACACATGCACGGCTATATGTACATGTTTCTTTGACTTAACGTCTTATCAAATTTATAATATTCAAATATGTGACCACTTAAATACTTACTCAATATAATTAACATTTTTTTAATCCTTGCTATTTTGACATTGTCGGTATTCATTAGGTCTATGTCGCGGACGAGTTCATAATAAACTAGTTAGCCCTCCTAAAAATATTCAGATAACCGTAAAACAATTTTAACTACCTCGGGTATAAAATTTGCCAAGAATTATTATTATTATTCAGACAGCCTTGCGTAGCACTATTTAAATTATGTCTTGATATTCTCCCTTGACGTGCCGTAAGTAAACTGTGTAAAGAGCACAGGTGTTGCTATTCTTCAGAGACCAAGATGTCTGCAACGCTGACATCAACCGTATTTTACATGTGAATTGATCAAATTTAATATAACTTCCTTTGTGAAAACACGTATTTCAGGCCGAGCAAATTTCCTGTAATGCGGCAGTATGACTGCCTCGTATTCAAAGGTTTGTGGGAGCTGTGGTTTATATCAATTGGTTTTTCATTCAGAGTCAGAGTTACTGCCTATGCGTTTCTTTAATAGATTCTTTCCTAATTCACCGACTATTTGATACAAAAAGTTTTGCTGCTCTATAACCTTTCTACTGATGTTAGCAAACATTTCAAGCTTTGAAATTACAAAGTACGACTAACTAAGCTATAAACCTGAGTAAGAATGGAAATTATGATAGATTTTGTGTCCATGTAGTTACAAATGTTGCTTCTCAGATAGCTGCCTATTCTTTTTGGTAAGAAATTGCCTTATTTTAAATATAAAAATCTTTTTTTGAGATAAGTAGATCTTAATTCAGCATTGTATATTCCTTTAATTTTCATTCATTGAAGTCGAGATTCGTATTGAAAGTTATTCCTTGTATACCATAATAATTGCAAAGTCAATTAATTTATACAGACAAAATAACGAAACACTTCAGGTTACGGACATTGCGTAAGACTTGATTTCCAGTGAACTA
This sequence comes from Clitarchus hookeri, assembly GCA_002778355.1. Taxonomy (NCBI): domain Eukaryota; kingdom Metazoa; phylum Arthropoda; class Insecta; order Phasmatodea; family Phasmatidae; genus Clitarchus; species Clitarchus hookeri. Next base: position 141,893 of record NQII01004401.1, read on the forward strand.
AGAAATTCATTGCGTAGTTCATACAAAATAAATTATTTGTATCAAAATTCTAATGTTTATTGAACACACAAATCATACAAGTCAAACATTTACAAAAAACGTGTGCGACTGAAAATTATTTCATTCTTTCAATATTTCCTCGTCGAAAGTTGTTTTACAAATTCAGGGAAACGTGCAATTAAAAATATGCAATACCTGTACTAGATTACTTAACACGTACAATAAATGCAAAAAATTTTCTGTGTTATTACTTATAATGACCCAGCTCAAGAGAAATGTTACAGCAGTTATTACATAATGTCTCTTTGTTTCCATTACTTGGATTTAAACGTACTAAAACAAATACTTTTGAAAAGTTTTCATCAAAAACTACACAATATTTTGTAATTTCCTTTAAATGACATCACTTTTATTGTCAAAAAGTGTAACAATGTTCGCAATAAAATAAAAAAATTAATTTTTTACAATTAAATGCTTATAAAGTGATGTAAATATCTTCGGCCATATCTCTGAACATGTTCAATTTGATGTGTTCTACTCCTTTCGTAGCAGCTATTTTACCTCACAATATCTCTGGTATTATTATATTTCCCATTAATATGTTTACTAGACTTTGACGAATGCTTATCTAGGCCCCACGTTGGGTGTGACTATTTAACTTGACGCTACGACACTGTGGAATACAGGGTGGCTTATAGGGTCGTAGTTAATTCCTACAAGCACAGACTATAAGGTGCCTAGAAGGTTGAGGGTATTTCAATAATGTAGTCTTTTGACGTTTCACTCAACTGGATCAATCTATTGCCTCGAGTTTAACAAAAACAACATACAGAAACACTTGCGAGGTGTGGTACTCTAATTTGGCTACTCGTATTAACTGGGGTGACTTCGTGGTGGAGGAAAGCTTCTCTGGGCGGTGACTGCATACTTAGCATACCAGCACCAGCAGCAGAGTAGTTGTCAGCTGTGGATGAGCTCCGGCGAAGTGGGCGGCCTTGGAAAAGGCCCGCACTTGGTGCCGTCTCACTGGACTGCTGTTCTACTGACATGGCAGACCTGATTTCCCAACNCTGACCTCTCTCTACGAGGCGATCTTTTCAACTGACTGCTCGATGGTCTACTGATTACTCCTCTAACCTCTCTGTGTGGTAATAATTGACTGGAAGCCCACCTTCCCGCAAAGAGGCTTATATGCTCCCTAGCCTCTCTCCCTAATTGTTGGTACATGTCGCCTTGTTGGGGGAGGGGGTGAGGTGGTAGGAAGCAGAAAAATGCAGTACTTCAAAAATGTGCCATGGTTCCTGAAGGTGAGGGGGGGGGGAAGGTGGCACCTTGCCCCTTGAATTTACCATCTCAGCTTATTCTTCTGCGGTGCGTGGTTTCTTACTTCAGGCAAAATACACCTGACTATCTTATGCTATTTTGGGGCTTACAAATCTCACGGGCTTGCTAGGGGTAGGGGGGGAGTTAAGGGGGGTGGACTACGCAGCAGGACACGTTTAATAGCCGGCACACGCATCTTTCGCGGCTTGATCTTTCCCTACCGTGACTGGAATTGCCACGTGTCTCTCTAAGTCCCTACACTGGTTATTTAGGCGGGGGGGGGGGTTGTTGGGTGGCAGCGCCGCACTAATACTCCTAATCCGTCACACGTCAATTTTCTAAATTATACATTTGTGTATATCAAGTTATTTTCTCCGCCTGCTACTGTTTTTACCATTACTTTCCAACCAATATTCTACGCATTCGGGATAATAATGTTAACTACTCGCAAGTAAAATCCTAATTAAGAAGTATTTGTTAGTGTTTCAACGAGCCGTATCGTTAAGTTTGTTTCGTACGCTGAGAATTTATAGTTCTAGCGGTAAAAAGAGCTCTCACGACACACGGTATTCGATTAGGCCTTCCAAGTTGCATCACCGTTTTCACTACAGACATACAAAATGCGTACTGCACTTTCTTTAGTACTGCTTTGTAAACATACTCAAAAAATAATTCTTACAATTACTAAAGTGATATGGTTTAAGGACGCCGGTGAAGAAAAAGCTCTGGCATAGAGTGGTAGAGTCTAGCCAACAGAAGAATGAACACGAGAATATTTAAAGGTTTCGTAGAATGAACAATTTTTTTTTACCTCTTCAGGTGAGAAAATAGTACACTTTCATCAAACGTACTCCCATTACTGTAGCATCACATATCGCTGGATCCTTGTTGGCTGAGAATTTCCGAGAGATTGAGGGATCTGTTTAACTCAATCTTTCTACACGTGAAAAAAATATTTCTACTCGTGTAAAAATTCTTTCTACACATGTAAAAATTAACCTTGCATTGGACTGACTCCGTGCTTCAAGTGATAATATGTTATAAATATATAAAAATTTACAAAACCGAAAGGAAAATGTATACTATTAATAGTAACTGCCTACATTGTGCGTGTGTGTAAAATCAATCAGCGTTAACTATGTGCCCTTAGAGGAAGACATATTTTTCGAATTTATTTCAAAAGGAGTTGTCTGACAGCAAACATGTTATAGAAGAGGATCCGAAGAAGTTCGTGTTCAGCAGAGATAGCCAGAAGAATGATTAAGGTAAGAAATGAAAACTGTATGGAAAAAGTTGCAGCACGTTGAGGAAACTCCCGCTTCCGGCCTGTGCCCGCCGTACTTTTCCCGTGAGAACCCACATCCGCCGGAACCTGGGGTAGAACTACGGAACACAGTGGTGGGAATTTGTCGGCTAACCGCTGAGCTAAATGCGCACCCGCCTCAGAACTAATTTCTGTGTTAGAACACATTAAATGCACTACTTAAAATACCACAACATCTGCATTAAGGCCGTGATTATAGACTACGCAACAAACGAAGGAACACAATTACATAACACGTAACTTAGGCACAAAAATCCCGTTCATTTATAAATAACGCATGAAGGAACACGTTACCAACAATGCGAAATTAAAATATAAAATTACAACAAAACATTTATTTCCAAAGTGCTTTTGAATGATTATGTTTCGTCTTCTTCCAAGAAATTATTTAGTATCTAGTGTATAAATTCTCACCTGTAGGTTTTTTCTCAGAAAACCATGCAATTGTTAAGTTAAGAAATCTATATTAAAATATTATAATACGTGATCATAAAATATTTTTTGGATTGAGTACATTAAATTTGATTCATTGCGCAAAAAAAATAACCAGAAGTAAATAAGAAGACTGAAAAACGTAGCCTTATGCACGAGTGATAAACGATTTTGTAATTTCTCACTGCTAAGTTATAAGCAAAAACGAAAAGTAGCATTTTTTGCCAAATTTCGCGAGCAGTTCTTCGTCTTGCGTAATTTATAAACACTGTCTTTGAATTATGTGCGTTCAACATTTTGCTGCTCCGCTTTTCTTGCGTACTTGCGTTATTTGGGTTGGGTTTTATGACGCGCGGTTGTACAGAGAAAGACCACAGACGAACCGGGCGAGGCGCCGCAGTGGTAGGTCGGTCCGAAATTCGATTCCTGGGCTGGCCATCATGATTTCTGTTCTCCGTGGTTTCCCGAAATCGCTCCAGACGAATGCTGGGATGGTTCCCTACTACGTACATATCACACGGTCGGTTACTTCCGAGTCTCTGCTTCTCTGAGCAACTTGCTGCATATCTAACGCCCGTGTTGTCGACTATATATTAAGCCCTACTTACCTTCAAAATAGAGATCAAGGAAATTCTTGACAATACTGGGCTTGTAACTTATAGTTAGTTTAGTGCTTGTAATATAAGTACGTCAGGAGTGGACGATTATGTTTCTTGGTCACATGAGCTTATGTGCGAGTCCACGGGTATAAATAAGTCCTTAGCCTCTTTTTTTTACAATATTTTTGAAATAAACATTTTGAACATATTGCAGGAAATTTTGTCAACAGTGAGATGTTTGAAGGCAGTTGGTAACTAAAGGCCTGTTTGCGTCGAGTCGCTGGCCTATTAATAGTGCCAAATCAAACGATCAATTTTTCACGTTAAAACCCTAATAGACAGGGTCAATGTTTTATTCGCTAATACGTAGGATTAAATAATTCCCCTGTTGAGCAGATGCCAGGGAAAGAAACAGTAAGCTTCACACATGTTATTTTAATCGGCAGATCTCCCCATATACAGTAGAATCTCAACACAGAGTACACCAAAAACCTTTTTAACTTGTTACGTATTGTTGAAAGTACTTATTATTGAACAAGTAGTAAGTAATATTACTGCTGGCAAATATCTGAAAGTAGTACTTTAAAGTACGTACTTCACACAGATATATTAGGCCTACTGTATACACAGAAACTCAAAATGTTAACATGTTCAATTTTTATCAGGTAATGCAGTATACAGACATGAGCAGGTGAGTTAGAAACGTCTGACTAGTAGCGTGTAGCTCCTTCTTTCGCTCTGATGACGGCAGAGATACGGCGTGGCATGGACTCCACAAGGCACCAGGAGCAGTCGGGAAACAGACAGATCCATGACCGCTGCACATCCTCCCACAATGCACGAAGATCGGTCGGCGCAGGATCCACGGAGCTCACATCCCTCTCGTCAGCATCCCAGATGTGCTCGGCAGAACTGAGGTCAGGTGACGTAGCGAGCCAGGGAAGCAACTCCAAGCCCGTGGAGTGTTCATCATACCGCATGAGTAGTTAAAAAAGGTGTATTCAGAAACAGGGGCGTCGTGACGGGGGACGGGGGGACTAGCGGCGGCCGTCTTGGATGATGTTCTTTTTTCCCTTTTCTCACATTTACCTCAAAATTTCCCTTTTGTCCCTCAAAAACAGCCTAGTATGAAAGAATATCCCTCAATATTTACCCGAATTTCCCTCAAAATTTTCTAAAATTCCCTCAAAAAAATGTCTTGCACAATTTCTGCCGATGATCCCACAATGTGGGGCCGTGACTACTTTTTGACGAATGAAGGCTTGATGGATGGAGAGCTCATCCTAACATGCTGCGCGAGGCTCTCGAAAGGATCTTGTCTCTGATTGGCTACACGAGGCTCTCGAAAGGATCTCGTCTCCGATTAGCTACACGAGGCTATCGAAAGCGTCTCTTCACTGACAAGCCAGTACCATTCATATTAGCTGGAGAATGTTCGTGTTCATTGCCCCCTTTAATGCAACTTCTCACATCATAAGCATAGTTCACCCTATTTCCTAATCGTTTGGATATAGTCACCAAATTTGTAACACACGCATCACCACCGACAACAAAAATTATCACAAAGTCATTTATGTCCTATGCGAACTTATAAGCATAGTTGGTCGTAATTTCCAACCCGTTTAAGATAGTGTCTTCAAAGTCGTAACATAGACATCACCCTCGACAACGAAAATTATCACAGAATCATTTATATACCCTATACGTACTTACAATCATAGTTGACCATAATTTCCGAACCATTTAAGATGCAGACGCCAAATTCATATCATAGACATCATCCCCACCAAAAGAAAATTATCTAAGAATCATTTATGTCCTATATGTACTTATAAGCATAGTTGACCATAAATTCCGAACCGTTTAAGAAACAGGTGTCAAATTCGTAACATAGTCATCATCCCCGACAACGAAAATTATCGCAAAATCATTGATATCCTATACAAAATTATAAGCAAAGTTGGTCGTAATTTCTGAACCATTTAAGATACAGACACCAAATTCATAAAAAAAACGTCATTCCCGACCAACTAAAACTATCGCAGGGTCATTTATGCCCTATACGTATTTATAAGCCTAGTTAATCGTAATTTTCGGCATTTTTAAGATACAGTCGTCAAAACCATAACAAAGACATCACTCCCGACATCTCTAAAGGAGCACACCTCTGATTTGCTATGCAATGCTCTCGAAAGGGTCCAGTCACTGACAAGGCAGCACCAACCATCTTGGCTTAAGAATGTTCGTGCTCATTGCCCTCCCCCATCTTCAAATTTCGACAAAGCGAGCGGATTATTGTAAAGGGCGCTGCCGCAACACAACAATAAAGGGACCTAACATGTTATGTGAGGCTCTCGAAAGAGTCACATCACAGACAAAGCTGGCAGCCTATCATAAAGGACACTGCCGCACACAACGATAAGGGGGCTTAACATGTTATGCGAGGCTCTCGAAAGAGTCTCGTCGCAGACGAAGCTGGTGGCCTGTCATAAAGGACGCTGCTGCACACATCGATAAAGAAGCCTAACATGTTACACAAGACTCCTGTCTCTACTGCACACGATGATAAATAGGCCTAACATGTTACACAAGGCTCTCGAAAGAGTCTCGTCACTGACGAAGCTAGGGGCCTAACTTGTTACGCGAAGCTCTCGTCTCTGCCGCACACGACGATAAAGGGGCCTAACATGTTATGCGAGGCTCTCGAAAGAGTCTCTCACAAAGCTGGCGGCCTATCATTACGGATGCTGCAGCACACAATAATAAAGGAGCCTAACATGTTACGCGAGGCTCTCGAAAGGATCTTGTCTCTCCCTCATGCAACTTCGACGAAGCTAGCCATCTATCATAAAGAATACCACCACACACGACGATAAAGGAGCCTAACATGTTACGCGAAGCTGCCATCTCTGATTGGCTATGCAAGGCTCCCGAATGGTGGTCTGCATCCTACCAGTCCCAGCCACGATGTCCCCGACTGCGAAGCCCCCTACATCACACATACCATTTACCTAAATCTCGCAACGTTGCACTCGCACTCATATGTCCGCACACACAAACTATGAATGACGACTGAATGCAGTTAACAATAAAATATAAGGAAAATCTTTCTCGGCCAGCGCCCGGCAGACCAGAAACATTATTATGCAGAAACTTTCTCGATCAGTGCCCGACAAACGGGAACGCACTACCGGTCTCCTGTACCAGCCATGACCGAATTACAGAATATGTTGAGGCCGAGAAAACTTCTCATGCCTGCGACAAGGAAAATGACTGAAGTGTCAAATATGACCTAAGCGCAGTTATAAGAACAGTTGGATGTAATTCCCGAACCGTTTCCGATACAGACATCAAATTCGTTACATAGTCATTACCCCCAACAGCGAAAAATAACACAAGGTGAAGTATAGCTTAAAAGTACTTATATACATAGTAGGGTGCAATTACACAACCATTTAAGACAGAATCACCAAATTCAAAATATAGGCATCATCCCCAGAAACGAAAAAGTTCGGAAGTGTCAAGTATGTCCTTAGAGCACATAAACAACAGGTGGAGCTAGAGTTGGTAATAGTTTTATATGTGTGTTTCTATCATGTCAAGAAGGTTGGTAAAAGCTCGAATACACGTCGACTTGAGAAAGAACGATTGACCACAAGGACCAACCGTGTAAATGACTACAATAAATGTCGTGCGATACTCATTACCTGACTTGTAAAGTAGGTTTTTCTTTTCTTGTCACAAAACAATCATTTAAATTATTAGTCACGCAAGAGAGACATATCTGCTACATGCTGATGCAAACAGATATAAAAATAACTATACAACTAATAGTTATATACCTTCAACAACCTATGTATATTGTGGCGTATTATGTGAGCAACATGTACATTATGTTATGTTAGACGAAGAAATTTCAGTTGTGACGTGCGGGAACGATAAGGTCAACACGACTATACACTTATTCAAACTGATGTAAACATAAAATAAATAAAAATAATAATGAGAACATATAAGCGACAATAATGTAAAATGAACATAATTTCGTTGTCGAGAGTGGTGGAGGAAATCAGGTCATTACTACTACATTCTACAATATTAAGATGGAAACAATGGTTGAAGACATACCATCTGCAAAAGCAAGAAGCCCTCAAGAGAAGCTACAAGCCCTACAGTACCATTATTACAACTGCAATTGTGTACTCTACTACAATATTAATTGGCTCAATGGTTGAAGACTTACCATCTGTAACACCAACAATAGTTAGTTAAGCAAGTATACAGCCTTACAGAAATATCTAATTACGATGGTTGTCAAGCGTTTTCAAATAATTTTCCCTTACATTTTTTTATACCTGTTTCCATTAATGCGTAGTAGTGTTGACCTGATCGCACTTGTGCTTCTCGGCTTCTTAAAAGAGTTTTTTTTTTTTCGATTAACGTGAGGTATAGCACACAAGGCTCGCGCAATATACAAAGGTTGTTTAAAGGTTATAACTCTATGCATTAATATCTGTTTGCATCAGCAAGCTATCTTGAAAACATCCTAGGCATGGCGCGAGCTAATAATCTCTTCGTCCTGCTGCAGTTAGACAGGTAGGTGTTTCTAGATGGATTTTATTTCGAGTTTTACATATGTGAGAAGGAATTCTTTAGGCAGGTATGCTAGCCCGGAATCTGAGTGCTGAAATTCATTTAACGTTTGGGTTTGTCGTGATATCTAATAAAGTTATCTGACTACTATAACAATGTTCTATCATTTTCACAATGTCCCAAACTTTACAGCCGAAATTTCTCGCTGGTAGGAACTGTGTTCGAAACTTGACATTATACAAAAACTTATAATGTACTTTCAGACTTAGACAAAATATGTTTTTTTTCCTAGTGATGACGGTAAATCTAATATTAGTATGGGTTAAGAAACATGAATAACAGCGAAATATATCATATATGTTTACCTTTATTTACAGTCACCTCGTAACAGTAATTTGCTACATGTTCATCAAATTATTCATTCCAGCGAAACATTTACAGTAAGTGCTTTTTTCGCAGAACAATTCCTGGTGTGAGCATACAAGCTACTCTTATTCGAATATACTGCACAGAAGTTATCTCATAGGTACATATTTTAGACGATGGCAAATGTGCAGTTACTATCTTTGTGTCATTTGGTCCTGGTGTGCTTGCTGAATGTCTTGCCGCAATACATGCACTTGCTTCCCAATGAATGGCAAACGTGGGCTTTGCACTTCTTTTTTTGTCTATAAAGGTTATCACTGTGGGCAAACACATCATCGCAGTTATCACAGTGGAACACTTTGTATGCTGGGCTGAACATGCAATGGGCTTTTTCATGCCAGCATGCATTACAACTATTACTAAAAGTACTTACTCAATAGTGACATTGCTGTTGTCGGTGTCACAGATGGTAAGTCTTCAACCATTGAGCCCATTTTTATTTTGCAACATAGTACACAATCGCAGTAGTAATAATGATACTTTATGGTTTATAGCTTCTCTTCCGCGCTTCTTGCTGTTGCAGATGGTATGTCTTCAATCATTGTTTCCATCTTAATATTGTAGCAGATTACAGGCTCGTAGTAGATTAATGTAGTAGTAACGACCTTCTTTCCTCCACCACTCTCGACGACGAAATGACGTTCATTTTACATGATGTTTGCTTCGATGTGCTTATAAATATTTACCTTTTCATTTTATGTTTATATCAGTGTGAATCAGTGTATAGTCTGTTGACCTTATCGTTCCTGCACGTCACAACTGAAATTTCTTCACCTAACATAACACAATGTACATGTTGCTCACATAATACGCCACAATATACATTGGTAGTTAAATGCTTATAACTATTATTTTTATAGTTAGTTTATATATGTTTCCATCAGCGTGTAACAGTGATGTCTCTCTTACGTTACTAATAGTTGAAAAGATTGTTTTGTAACAAGAAACGAAAAATCGACTTTACAAGTCACGTAATGCGTATCGCACGAGATTTATTGTAGTCATTTTCGCGGTTGGTCCTTTTGGTCAATCGTTCTTTCTCAAGTTGACATGTATTCGAGCTTTTACCAACCTTATTGACATTATAGAAACACACATATATCACTATTACCGACTCTAATTCTATCGATTTTATTATACGTGCTCTAAGGACATACATGACACTTGCGACCTTTTTCATTGTCGGGGTGAATACCTATGTTTTGAATTTGGTGACTATCTTAAATGGTTCTGTACTTACGCCCAACTATGCACGAGGGTTATTCGGAGAGCAAGGTCCGATTTCTTATAGAACATAAACCATAACAGATTTTACCAAAAAACATTTCTTATCTAATTCCTTACATGTTTCTCTATTTTGCTACGTACCTTCCATATTTGTTTAAACATTTGTCATAATGTTCTACAAGCTTTTGTAAGCGTACTTCATAGACATCTGTCGCCTGTGAGACTAACCAGTCTGTAACTGCTTCTTTCACCTCGTAATCTGTGGTGAAGGGCTTGCCTACCTAAAGGAGTTTGCCCTTCTCTTCTGAAATCAGTTCCTAATAGATTTTAGGGTCGGCTGCGTAACGTCTCTATGTCCGACTATTCCCAGCGCGAGATATTTTTAAATTACCTCACTTTTCTCGGAGGGTGGAATTGGCTGAGAGTGCTGCTGTGACGAATGGGCGTGTCCTTGACACTTCATAGAGAATTAAAACCTTTTGGCACACAGTCTGATTAGGCTCTGTTGATGGTACTGATATGGAGACCACCACCCCCTCTTCATCCACCTCTACCACTTGGCTTTCTCAGGGGACC
>NQII01004401.1:152418-191266 GCA_002778355.1 Clitarchus hookeri
GGGGGGGGGGGGAGACCCTTCGTCTGATTTCATTTCTTATGTACAGTTAGTCAGCAACAGTCTCCCAACAAGGGGAGAACTAGTAGAGGCAGGAAGGACCCCTCTTGCTCTTTTCCTAATTGTCGGGCGGGATGTGCAGATGCCGAGACTGCGTATTATGTGGTGGAGCAATGCATTCGCACCCATGATGCGTTGATCTCTCGGCACGACCACCTCACCTTGTTGAGAAGGGGTTCCAAGTACGTCGTTAACCAAGGTATAAGACGGCCGATGGACTGCGAAATCCTGACTTGGTGGTCTTCAAACCTGGTCAGGAATTCGCCTGTATTCTTGATGGTCAGGTCGTCCAGTATCAAGGGTTAAAATGATCTTTTGACAAAAAGCGTGACCACTACGAGAAGAACAAGACTTGATAAAGTCCGTGATGGATGAGTTTGGGGTGGCTGGGGTGACTGTACTCCCGATCACTGTCTCCTGGAAGGGGATGTGGTTTCCCCAGTCACTCTCCTCTCTTAGGGAGCTTGGTGTTAGATAGGCTCTTTTGCGGTCTGTGCCTACCTACACATTCTTCAGCTCGCTTATGTATTGGCGGCGTTTCTGCCGCTCATCCAAACAGGGTACCAATGTCCACTGATTACAGTGGTCTTCGGACATTTCCTTGTTTTCTTTGTTTAAGTTCAATTGGTAGGATGGTGGGTGGATTGCCATGGTCGGTAAGTTTCTATATTGTGTGATCTGAGTGTTATGTTTTTTTGTGTTAGCCTGGTGGGCCTAGCATTCGCCAGCCGGTCGCTGTCAACCAAAGGGACGTGACAGTCCTCCCCTCGAAGGGCGTAGGTCACAGCCACAACCTGGGGCCTGCGAGGGCGAGTGATAGCTAACAGCGCATTGTAGGGGAGGAGTGACCACTCCTATGCGAGGGAGTGCCGCCCCCCCCCTCTCCGCGCAATAGGCCTGCATGTCACGGTTGGTATGTTCTCTCTCTGGGAGCATTGAAGTCCTTCTTCTCGTATCTTTAAGTGAGGTATGGCTATCTTCCTGTTCCTGGTTTCCCCTGATCACCTCTCCTACCGGCTGGCGCCTACTCGGCCTTGGACCTCTATTACCATTCTCAGTTTTTATTATAATTACCCTATCCTTTTCCGGCAAATGTAACGCTTATTTTTCGACACCCTTCATCTACTTAGTGATACCAATTGACAAGAATACCTAAAAATAATGGAACAAGTGAAAATAGCTCGGTGCCAAGTCTGTACTGTATGGTGGGTGGTCAATCTGTTCCCATCCAAACGATATGATCAGTTTTTGTGTGTGAATGGAAGAATGGGGTCTGGCATTGTCATGCAGTAACAAAACTCTAGACATAATAAGACTAACAAGACTCCATGTATATCCCAAAACATGGTTGCCATAACCTTGTATTTTGAGATTGTCCGCTTGGTCTTGACTTTGACTGGTGATGTCAGGTGATGCCATTCAATTAACTGACGTTTGTACTTTGGGTCATGTGAGAAACCCATGTCTCGTCCCCTGTGACAATCTTCTCTAAAAATTGATCACCTTCCTTATGATCTTGGACCAAACAATCAAGATCGCAAGCCATTCTTTTAATTTGGTATTCCTCAGCAAGCAGTCTGAGAACCCAACGTGCGCACAATTTTTGAAAATTCAAATTTTCAGAGACACTTTTGTGCAAAGTTGTTCTACCCACATTCGGAAATTCCAATGCTAAAGTTTAAGTTGTGAATCGCCTGTCTTCACGAATCTTTTCGTCCACGGCTTTGACCAAATCTTCTGTGATCACTGATGGCCGGCCTAATCGCGGTTCATCATGGACATTTTTCCGTCCATCCTTGAAAGCTCTCACCCACTTATGCACTTTTCTGTCATTTATCGCATTGGGGTCATACACTTGACTCATCTGCCAATGAACTTCCGCTGCTGAAACGTTCCTTGCTGCCAAAAACTAAATCACTGACCCTATTTCACAGTCGGTGAGCTGATAAATTGTTTTAAACATTTTAAACTGACGATGTAAACAGCACACTGCAACAATTGCAATGCATATGGCGTCGTTTGACGAGCAAGGCATGCTGGGATTCGGTGCGCACGCGTGCTACAATGTTCGCTTGACATTCGATTAGCTAGGACGATTCGGACCGTACTTTCCGAATAACCCTCGTATATAAGTACCCTTAAGATATACTTGACCCTGCGTTAATTTTCGCTGTTGGGGGTAATGACTATGTAACGAATTTGATGCCTGTATCTGAAACGGTTCGGGAATTACATCCAGCTGTGCTTATAAGTGTGCCTAGGTCATATTTTACACTACATTAATTTTCCTTTTCGCAGGCGTAAGACGTTTTCTCTGTCTCCACGTAACCTTTAATTCGGCCATCGCCGGTATGGGGGATCAGTAGTGTGTTCCCGTTTTTTCGGGCACTGATCGAGAAAGTTTCTGCATAATAATGTGTTTGGCCCGCCGGGCGCTGGCCGAGAAAGCTTTTCCTTATATTTGATAGTTGGCTGTATGCAGTCGTCATTCGTAGTTTTTGTGTGTGGACATATGTGTGGAAGGGAAACGCTGCGAGGTTTACGTAAGTGGTGTGTGTGTGTGTGTGTGTGCGTGTGCGTGTGCGTGTGCGTGGGTGAAGTAATGGGCCTCGCAGTCAGGAACATTGTGGCAGGGACTGGTAGGGAGCAGTCCACCTTTCGAGAGCCTTGTATAGCCATTCAAAGACGGGAGCATCGCATAACATGTTAGTCTTTATTATAGTCGTGTGCAGTGGTATTCTTTATGATAGGCTGCTAGCTTCGTCGAAGTTGCATGACGGAGAAACGAGATCCTTTCGAGAGCCCCGCGTAACATGTTAGGCTCCTTTATCGTTGTGTGCGGCAGCGCTCTTTATGAAAGATTGCCAGCTACTTCTGTGACGAGACTCTTTCGAGAGCCTCGCATAACATGTTAGGCCCCTTTATCGTTGTGTGCGGCAGAGATGGAAGCTTCGCGTAACATAATAGGCCTCTTTATCGTGTTCAGCAGAGATGGGAGTTTCGCGTAACATGCTAGGCCCCTAGCTTCGTCAGTGACGAGACTCTTTTAAGAGTCTCTCATAACAAGTTAGGTCCCTTTATCATTGTGTGCGGCAGCATCCTTTCTGATAAGCCACTCGCTTTGTAGAAGCTGTATTACAGGGGGGCAATGAACACGAACATTCTTAAGTCAAGATGGCTGGTGCTGGCATGTCAGTGATGGGACCCTTTCGAGAACCTTGCGTAGCAAATAGGAGATGTGCCCCTTTCGAATTGTCGGGAGCGATGTCTTTTTTATGAATTTGACCACTGTATATTTAACATGCCGGAAACTACAAGCAATTATGCTTATAAGTACGTATCGTGCATAAATGACCCTGCGATAGTTTTCGTTGTCCGGAATTATGCCTATGCTACGAATTTGACGATGCTATCTTTAACAGGTGAGAAATTACGACCAACTTGGCTTATAAGTTCACATAGGGCATAAATTACGGTCATTTTCGTTGTCCGTATGTTATGATTTTGGCGAATATCTTTAACATTTCGGGAATTACGGCCAACTTTGCTTATAAGTATGCATAGGGCATAAATGACTGTGATAATTTTAGTTGTCGGTGGTGATGTGCAAGTTACAAATTTAGTGACTATGTCTTAAACGATTCGGAAATTTGAGTCAACTATGCTTATGACGTGAGAAGTTGCATGACAGGGGGCAATGAACACGAACATTTTTCAGATATTGTGAATAGTACTGGCTTGTCAGTGACGTGACTCTTTCGAGGGCCTCACATAGCTAATCAGAGACGAGATCCTTTCGAGAGCCTCGCGTAGCCAATCAGAGACGAGATCCTTTCGAGAGCCTCGTGCATAATGTTAGGATGACCCCTCAATCCATCGAGCCCTCATTCGTCAAAAAGGAGTCACGGCCCCACATTGTGGGATTATCGGCTGAAATTGTGGGAAAAAATTTTCCACAGATTTTTTGAAAAATTTTAGCGAAATTTGGGGAAAAGTTGACGGATATTCTGGCATATTTTTTCGTTTTTGATGAAAAGAAGAGAAATTTCGACGTCATCCAAGACGGCCGCCGCTTGTCCACCCGTCCCCCTCCCCGACTCACCTGTATCCTGAATACCCCTTCACTATCTACTCACATGGTCGCGTTGCGAGGGCGGTGAGGTGGTACATTGTTTTGCTGTAGGTACATGTGTCCTTAGGTACAGGTCTTCTTAGGGCCTCTAGGTTCAGCAGGAAGCAGTACTTACCAGTTCATCTAAATTACTCGTAACGAGAAGAGCTGTTCAGTTTATATCTTGCTCCCAGCATGTTGTCGTTTGTGCCATCGTAAGCACACATATGCCTCAGCAACAAGATATTTATATTATACACGTACATATTATAATCATACGCGATTGCGTCCAAACCAATTGGGGTAATGGAACTGATGTTCCTCAAACTGAGATGCAGGTGTCGGTGTTTGTCGACTAACGCACCACTTAATGTGATTGCGACGCTTGGTAAACCAGAAACACAAACAGACGGTCCGCCATTTCCCCTCGGTCGTGAATTGTTGGTACACCTTCATGACCTAGTATTTCCCGTTCTGTCACGAAGATAACATTTTGTGTGTATGCCGTGACGACGATATTCTTGAATTAGTATCTTCCGACAGCTGCCGCAGAGAACATTAAATGAGGTCACTAAGGTTTTAGCTCTGGACTGTAAGGTTGGTGGTTTGGATCCCGGTAAGCCACGCTACACCTTATAATTTTAATAAAATCACTTTCTTATTAACATTAATAAACATATTCTTGAAATTACAGCCAAAACTTTCAGTATACATTTCATTGCCTAATCTTACGTTATAAAACTTATTTAAATGAACCATTTGATTTTAATTTGTAATATCATTCATTTACGAAAAATGTGCATTCAGTTTATTACCGAAAAATTCACTACATATGGTTAAATACATACAGATATTTATCGGAATGTGCGGAAACACATTGGAAATATGAACAACAACTATCCTTCTGTAAATTAACATTTTTCAGCTTCTTGCATGGTGGACATTAAACCGGCGACTTTCAATTCGCGAAGGGCTACCTCCGCGACTAAGTTCTATAAGATGTACACTTAGACAACGAGATTAAAGATAAGAATTATAAATAAACAACGTACGTGTGTCGGTTATAGATGTAAGTCAAGATAAGTTAAATTTGTATATAATCCCGTCTCTTACCGTTAACCTTCAGACATAAAAGCGGGAGTGTATATGTGTGTGTATGTGTGTGTGAAAGGTTCCAAGGAACACGAAATGGGAATACTTTGTTTATGTGTGCATAGATACTAGTGTTCGCATACTGCGTAACTTTACGAGACGTGATACTGGAAATGTTGGTAATGATAGGCAAGTACGGAGAAACTCCTTTCTTCATCGTAAGATATATATTGTAAATTTTCCACGATTTTATGTGCACCCCTAGAGATAAACAAACAATTGTCTATCATTAGTCTGAGATTTCACTCGGAAGTTTTGCAAATATTTAACTTCTTCCCTCCGGAGATTTAATGTGCTGACGACGCGCGCGCACACATATACTCACTATCGGCTTCAATTAATCTTTAAATTGATTGAAACTTTCTAAATAACGTTCGAGTTTACTGATTTTAGAGGGTCTGTTAAAAGTTTTAATGAATTTCTTTATCTTTTTGACTTATTTTTACTGGCAACGTAAAAATATCTTCCACCGCCTTCAGTAATGTATAACCTAGCAAATTTAAGTTTTAAAAAAAAATTATTTTATGAACGTATATTTCACGTGTAACTTGCTGATGAAAGGGGAAGCTTTCTCATCATAGTATATACACGGATCCGATTTTTAAGTTTCAGTGCAATCGTAAATTTTTGCGGGGATCTGGAGGAGTAATGGGTTCTTTCTTCCTTACGCAGGTTGGTTTCTCATTTCATGGTCAACATTACTTCACATGTCACTTTGTTCTAAGATGAACACAACTCTTAACACGAATAGTGTTTTGCGGCTTCGTAAAAGTTTTGAATCAGAATAATGTTTCCTGTTTTAAATATGAGTCACGTGCGAAAACGTAAAAAAAAATATATACAGGAGATGGACAAAATAATATGAACACCTGACATATACACCATTTTTATTTATTAATAAGGTGTTGGACCACCATTCGCTTTTAGAACAGTTGCAATTTTTCACGGAATAGATTCGTAGAGTGTCTGAATAGTTTCTAACGGAATGTTGTCCCATTCTTGTACCAAAATATCCGCCATTTGCTTCAATGATGTTGGAGATGGAAATATGCTCCTCACTCTCTGCTCTAAAACTCCCCATAACGGTTCAATTATGTTGAGGTCTGGCGATTGTTTGGTGATATTCTGATCCTCCTCAAACCAAGACTGAATCTTTTTGGCTGTGTGTATGGGTGCATTATCATCTTGGAATATGGCAGTGTTTGGCAGCAATATGCTAGTCATAGCAAGAACTTCATCATTGAGGATGTCGAGATATTCATTCGCAGTAATCCGGCCACTGATGTGAATGAGAGTACCAGCTGAATACCACGATATAGTCGCGCAAATCATAACGGAACCTCCCCCATGCTTGACTGTAGGAAGCAGGCAGTCCGGATCGTAGGCTTCTTTTGGGGTTCTCCATACATAAACCCGGCCGTCTGTAGGAAACAATGTAAACTATGATTCATCGAACCATACCACATTCTTCCAATCATCAAGTGTCCAGGTTTTATGATCGTGACACCACTTATTTCGCAGCTTAGCGTTGGCTTCTGTTATAAAGAGTTTCGCAATTGCAGCCCTTCCATGAATGTTAGCTTTGTGGAGCTCCCGCCGTACTTTTTTTGTCGAAACAGTATTACTCGAGTGAGTGTTGAGTTCTGCTGTCACTTTTGCCGCGGTAGTTTTATGTTGTCTGGCCACAATTCTTTTTAATGTTCGTCGGTCTCTGTCAGTTAACTTTGGGTTTCGCCCACTATTCCTCTTCGCCGATGATTTTTTACCATGTTTTGTGTATGTTGTCATTACCGTGGATACTGTCGATCGTGAAATGTTAAACAATTCAGCTGTTTTCGTCACAGACGATCCCGCTAACAGAGCACCAACGATTTGCCCTCTTTCGAAGTCTGAGAGATCACACATTTCACCGATCGCTTGATTTAACCGTCTCAGAACAAAGCGTATAATACACTGAAATATAACCGACAAGACATGGCACGTAAACTGTGCAATACATACGCGTCGCATTATTTACACAGAAGCAGTGTTGCCAAAATGCAACAAAATGTACTATATTGCATGGTGTTCATATTATTTTGTCCATCCCCTGTATANGCAGTGTTGCCAAAATGCAACAAAATGTACTATATTGCATGGTGTTCATATTATTTTGTCCATCCCCTGTATATGTATATTTTTACTACTTATACTAATTACTGTGTTCTTGATGTTTTTTGCTGTGTTGTTAAGAACGTAACACTGCATCGGTAACTGAAGCGATGTGTAGTTATAGTCTGTCATAACTACGTGTTTAATTTGTTTTCCTGGTACTTATCGCCATATTTTATTAGCGGTCATAGGACTGATTTCTCAAATAGAAGGCATTAATAATATAATGTAGCGTCGCGTGCTNTAGAAGGCATTAATAATATAATGTAGCGTCGCGTGTTTAAAGCAATTAAATCGTGGTGAGATTTCGACTTCAAATAAAACATGGCCTACGTTGCCGGTGTTAATGTTCCAAATATCATTTTTTTTTCTTAGAAGCTTTATTATGCCTTATATTCTACAAATTGCTTAGAGTAGATTTGTTGCAATATATATATATATATGTGTGTGTATGTGTGTGTGTGTGTGTGTGTTTGCGTGTATGCGCAAGAGCAGGAGAATGCGTTTTTGCGTATGGTCAAAGCGCTTTAAAACTTAGCCCACATTTATATATTACATGCTACAGGTACAGTACCTATGCGGTAAAATAAAAATTTTTTAACTTTTTCTGGTTTGGTATACTAATAACGTTAGCTAAAAAACGTATGATTAATGTTTTATTCACACGTAAATCCTGTGTGGCTTAAAATTATTGTCATTTATTGTATGCATCTTCAGAGCCAAGATTTTTGGAGAGAGTATCACAAAATACAAAATTTTGATTGCGATCTTACAATACCTGAGTTGATTAAATTTTAAAAAATACTTCCGTTCAAATTTTATAAACATTTTTTGAGTACATTCTACACCTACGTTAGGGATTCAAGCGAGGTTTACTCGAAAGCAATTTGGTATCCAAGAAACAGTGTGTAAACGTCAACAGAACTTATTTCACGTGTAGGTCGAAACGACTAGTGTTGAGTGAGTGAAGTGATTTGGGTGGCTCTTAACATCGAGGTCTTGAAAGCCGATGAGGTTTAAGCGAGGTGAGTATTGAGCAGCACCGGAATGGAAGGGTGGGGGAGACGGGAGAATGTCGAGAAAACCCGTCAGTCCAGTGGCATCGTTCGGCATGATTCCTACATGCAAAAATCCGGGAGCGACCCCGCCGGAAATCTAGCCCAGTTCAGCTTGGTGGGAGGCGAGGAGTCTAACCACTACACCACCGCGGCTTCATGACTGGTATTCGCAATGCCTACAAAAGAAGGGTAAAACATACGCAACGAAAATATGACAAACCACTTACTTCTGCAAACAGTGTANTCGCAATGCCTACAAAAGAAGGGTAAAACATACGCAACGAAAATATGACAAACCACTTACTTCTGCAAACAGTGTATCGTGTGAGAGATCCAAGTATTTGTAAGTTGGAAACACTCCTCCCTTTTACTTTCTTTAAAATATTGCAGAAACATATTGCCAAACATTAGTGGAACATTCTATCCTGTTTATACTACACTGAAGAGCCAAAAAATTGGTATAGGTGTGCGTATGCAAATAACAGAGGTATGGAACCAATCGGGGTAACGCGATGCGGCCGGCAACTAAATCAGTAACTGCTGCTACAATGGCAGGTTATGAAGAATTAAGTGAGTTTGAACGTGGTGTTATAGTCGGCGCACGAGAGATGGGACATAGCATCTCCGAGGTAGCGATAACATTTGGATGTTCGCGTACGACTATTTAATGAGTGTACCGTGAACATCAGGAATCCGGTAAAACATCACATCTTCGACATCTCTGCTGCCGGAAAAAGATCGTGAAAGAACGGGACAAATGACGACTGACGAGAATCATTAAACGTGACAGATGTGCAACCCTTTCTCAAATTAGCGCAGATTGGATTTGTGGACTGCCCTACAGGATTCATGGTGTGAAATGCCTCCTGCATACCTTCAGACATTTAGTGGAGTCCATGCCACGTTGTCTTGCGGCACTTCTGCGAGCTAGGAGAAGGGGGGTCGGGGGGGGTAACCAGTTTTTTTTGGCTCTTCAATGTATATGCTATAGTATAGTGGAAACGTTACAGTTTTGAATACATATTTTTAAACTTCGCGTCACGAAATACCCCACGAAATGTTGTGCTTATAGGGGAGAAAACAAGAGCGTCAAATGAAACAAAAATTGAGACTATTAAACTCTGTGTAATTTGTATTCTAATATATGTATTTCTGATCGTCATACTTTACAATAGAAGATGCTATATAATATGTGTAAAATTTTGAGTCGTGACAAATTAGTTTATGTTTTAAATGATCGAAATTATTTAGATATTTTTTTAAGCATTCTCGTGAAACCTGCCCTCTTTTCAAGGAAAACAGTCTCGAACGCCTTGATATCATTTCTGCNTCGCAATGCCTACAAAAGAAGGGTAAAACATACGCAACGAAAATATGACAAACCACTTACTTCTGCAAACAGTGTGTCGTGTGAGAGATCCAAGTATTTGTAAGTTGGAAACACTCCTCCCTTTTACTTTCTTTAAAATATTGCAGAAACATATTGCCAAACATTAGTGGAACATTCTAACNAGGGTAAAACATACGCAACGAAAATATGACAAACCACTTACTTCTGCAAACAGTGTGTCGTGTGAGAGATCCAAGTATTTGTAAGTTGGAAACACTCCTCCCTTTTACTTTCTTTAAAATATTGCAGAAACATATTGCCAAACATTAGTGGAACATTCTATCCTGTTTATACTACACTGAAGAGCCAAAAAATTGGTATAGGTGTGCGTATGCAAATAACAGAGGTATGGAACCAATCGGGGTAACGCGATGCGGCCGGCAACTAAATCAGTAACTGCTGCTACAATGGCAGGTTATGAAGAATTAAGTGAGTTTGAACGTGGTGTTATAGTCGGCGCACGAGAGATGGGACATAGCATCTCCGAGTTAGCGATAACATTTGGATGTTCGCGTACGACTATTTAATGAGTGTACCGTGAACATCAGGAATCCGGTAAAACATCACATCTTCGACATCTCTGCGGCCGGAAAATGATCGTGAAAGAACGGGACAAATGACGACTGACGAGAATCATTAAACGTGACAGATGTGCAACCCTTTCTCAAATTAGCGCAGATTGGATTTGTGGACTGCCCTACAGGATTCATGGTGTGAAATGCCTCCTGCATACCTTCAGACATTAGTGGAGTCCATGCCACGTTGTCTTGCGACACTTCTGCGAGCTAGGAGAAGGGAGGGTACCCGTTTTTTTTGGCTCTTCAATGTATATGCTATAGTATAGTGGAAACGTTACAGTTTTGAATACATATTTTTAAACTTCGCGTCACGAAATACCCCACGAAATGTTGTGCTTATAGGGGAGAAAACAAGAGCGTCAAATGAAACAAAAATTGAGACTATTAAACTCTGTGTAATTTGTATTCTAATATATGTATTTCTGATCGTCATACTTTACAATAGAAGATGCTATATAAAATGTGTAAAATTTTGAGTCGTGACAAATTAGTTTATGTTTTAAATGATCGAAATTATTTAGATTTTTTTAAGCATTCTCGTGAAACCTGCCCTCTTTTCAAGGAAAACAGTCTCGAACGCCTTGATAACATTTATGCAGTTACTCTAATGAAATACAACGCGTGTTGGAATCACGTTACAAAGAGATCACAAAGGCGTCACAATTTTTATGCAAATGACGGCTCTTGTAATGAAGGACCACGTGGGTAGTCATCGTTTCTCGATCTAACAGGAAAATGTTCACAGTAATTTTTTTAACCAGATTTTCGTGGAAAGATAGGTTTACGAATTCTGGGAATTTTCAGCCTGTACGTATGACTATGTCCCTCCGGACCCCTAATATAATTTAACACCCAAGCTAATTGAAAAAGTTTTTTTGTAAGAACACGATTCCACTATCAACCGTCACGACGGAACCTTTCGGCTAATCGCTAATCTTTTGTGTAAATAATAAAACACTGGAAGGTATAAACTCCTCGGTATAAAAGTGCATATGTATCAATCCGCGATGTGCCACTCCGCATATATTGCGTTAATGGCAACGCAACGTGCGGTAATTGTCAGCAAATAATTATATTTTCTCACCCCAATTTNCACTATCAACCGTCACGACGGAACCTTTCGGCTAATCGCTAATCTTTTGTGTAAATAATAAAACACTGGAAGGTACAAACTCCTCGGTATAAAAGTGCATATGTATCAATCCGCGATGTGCCATTCCGCATATATTGCGTTAATGGCAACGCAACGTGCGGTAATTGTCAGCAAATAATTATATTTTCTCACCCCAATTTNTCCGCATATATTGCGTTAATGGCAACGCAACGTGCGGTAATTGTCAGCAAATAATTATATTTTCTCACCCCAATTTTCACTACGCAGTAATTATGTCTTCGCTGTTTAAAACATTCACACTTACATCCAAGGGAAAGCGGGGATTCAAACGCACAGTTAGTAGTTCGGAAGTGTGGTAGCGTGCTTGGCCAGCCACTTCCTTCAATTTTCACTGCGAGATAATTATGCACTTGTCTCTACTGTTCAAAGTAGTCGCACACACGCACCCAAGGCGAAGCCGGGATTAAACCAGCAACCACGTAACTGGGGAGAGTGTGAGAGNAAAGTAGTCGCACACACGCACCCAAGGCGAAGCCGGGATTAAACCAGCAACCACGTAACTGGGGAGAGTGTGAGACAACTCGACTTCTAGGGTCACCTGCTCGCAGTGTAGGAGTGACGAAACGCAGGTGGCGTAGGGAAAGACAGCGCCTTAACCCTTTTAGTCCCCTGTGCCGCACTGCAGTGGACATGTTGCAGAGNGCAGGTGGCGTAGGGAAAGACAGCGCCTTAACCCTTTTAGTCCCCTGTGCCGCACTGCAGTGGACATGTTGCAGAGGAAGGAAGTTATGCCAAGAGCTGTACACGGGGAAGCTCATGGCCCAGTGGAATCAGTTTCTTCCCTGTGCTTGATGTGATTTGTGGACATTGCTGCAACGCTGGTTTACGAATGGTTTTCCCAATGCCTCTCAAACACCGAGGAAATGTTTCACTGTTTGCGTGAACGAAGCATGTGTTGAGTCAGGGTAGATACAGCACCAGCCAATATATACTTGACTGCAACACTTGAAGCCTTAAGCGATTGCAGAAGTGAAAGGGTCAAGGAAGTCCATCGACATCGTCTGACATGTTTTCCACGCGCGGAAATATCCCGGACCAGGATGTTTGCTTCGAGAAGGCTTTCGTTCTAGCGACACAGGCGACGCCACATTAGCACGTGGCCATCCAAGCTGTTGTGATTACTTGAGCAGCTGCTGTGTCAGAACGTACTTATTTGTATATAGAGTGTTTACTTATTTACACTAAAGTTAAAGCTGCAATATTCAGTGATCAGGCCAACTATTTCACATTCGTGGTTGATTCCAACTAGTGCGACGCCAGGCTGAAATTATACTTTCGGGCTACAACACTGCATATACTTCCACCGTGTAAGAATATATACAATTCAGGAAGAAAATGTTGAAGAGAAACCAAAACCCCATGTCAGTGCGTTGGACAGTCAATCAAAAAGAAACATTTCTACACATGAACAGGTTTTAAGGCCCGAAGGCCAGCACACCCTCCATCCTCCCGCACTGCAATNAAAATAAACATTTCTACACATGAACAGGTTTTAAGGCCCGAAGGCCAGCACACCCTCCATCCTCCCGCACTGCAACTGTACTCGGGTGAGTAAGACAGTGCATGGAACTTTCTCGTCTTGTTCTCTTCGGGCCATTCACTTTCTTCGTGCCGTAACTCGGTATTATACCAGTTTTCTTATTAAAAACCTGTCCTCCTCGCCAATCTGAGGTATTCCGACATACTTCTTTGTATTGCCTTTACCTGAATACCTCATTATGGGTCATCAGAAATTCTCCTGTACCATTTATCGAATTATTCGAGTCTTTTGCCAATTCGAGTGGCGAACCTATTCCAAAGACTGTGTAAATCTTTTTTCACCATGAATTCATCANAAAAGAAACATTTCTACACATGAACAGGTTTTAAGGCCCGAAGGCCAGCACACCCTCCATCCTCCCGCACTGCAATTGTACTCGGGTGAGTAAGACAGTGCACGGCACTTTCTCCTCTTGTTCTCTTCGGGCCATTCACTTTCTTCGTGCCGTAACTCTGTATTCTACCGGTTTTCTCATTAAAAACCTGTCCTCCTCCCCAACTGAGGTATTCCGACATACTTCTTTGTATTGCCTTTACCTGAATACCTCATTATGGGTCATCAGAAATTCGCCTGTGCCATTTATCGAAATCTTCGAGTCTTTTGCCAATTCGAGTGGCGAACCTATTCCAAAGACTGTGTAAACCTTTTTTCACCATGAATTCATCAATTCTCCAGTGAATGCCCATATCTTGAGCTTTCTCCTCAAACCAGTTCCTGATGTCCTCTGTCTTGAAGCAGTCTGTTATGACGTGATGCATTGTGTCGTCAACTCCGCATACATCACATAGCGGAGATTGTACGAGCCGGAAGTCATGTAACTTCGCCTTGAAATTTCCATGTCCTGTGTATAGTTGCACGCTGTAGTGGTTCCCGTTGATCCACTTAGAGCGCAATCTTGATCTGACATCTGGCAACAGCTCATATGTTTGCCTTCCCTTGTCTGAGTTTGTCCATCTGGTTTGCCATTCTTCTATAACTTCGTTCATTATTAGATCTTCATTCTCCGTAGACATTCCTCCAGCTCGCACTCTCTCCGCTACTAATCCTCTGTATCTAACCAGTAGATCAGCAGGAAGCACACCTGTCACCACTGAGAGCGACTCATTAGATACAGTTTTATATGCACCTGTTACGGTCAGCAGTGCCGCTCTTTGAGAACTTATAAGCTTCCTTTTGTGCCACGAAAGGTCGGCTCTGTGGTGCCACATCACCGCACCATATGATATAATAGCTTCAAAGACCGCCCTGTAGATTTTCCTCAAAGTACTATAACTCGGGCCCCAGTTGGTGTTGCCTATTCTTCTTAACTTTCGAAACACAACGACCGCCTTCCGCGACACATACTCTATATGCTTTAAGAAGCTCATCTTATCATCCATGATAACTCCAAGATACCTGTATTTCTGCACATATTTCACTGAGCTCACCCCAAAGTACACGGTTGGGTATCTCTTTAGCTTGCCTTTGACCAACATTATCTTGATCTTCTCTTTTGAGAAGTTCAATTTAAAACTTTTAGACCATCTCCAGGTCTTATCCATAGTTTCCATGGATTCAGTCTCCAATTCCTTCCTGGAATTACCAGAGACTAAAATCAGACCATCATCAGCGTACCCATAAACCGTGCACCCAGGCGGGAGACCCAAATCCAAGAATTTGTCGAATAGGATGTTCCATAAAATCGGTCCTACAGCCGATCCCTGGGGGCATCCCTTCGTTAGTGTATTCCTAATTTGAGACGTCTTGGAAGTGTATATACTCCATCTGTCTGTGAAGAAACTTTGAATGACCCTGTAGATATTGGCCGGGTATTTCTTCTCTCTCAGTCTATGCATTACTTCCGGCCACCAGGCATTATCGAACGTTCCAGATATGTCCAGGAATATTGCCACGATGTACTTGGTTGAGGTCCCTCTGATCTTCTTCATCACATCGTGAAGGGCAAAGTCAGTTCCTGTACCTCTCCTGAAACCATACTGGTGTTCGTTTAGCATTCCTTCCGCCTCAAGTGCCATAATCAATATTCAATTGATTAGTTTTTCATACACTTTGCCCATTACCGGAAGCAATGTTAATGGTATATATGACTTTGGGTCATCCAATTTCTTATTGTTGCCTTTGTGCAGAATTTTCAGGCATCCCAGCTTCCAAGGGGAGGGGAAAGCACCANGATTTCTTATTGTTACCTTTGTGCAGAATTTTCAGGCATCCCAGCTTCCAAGGGGAGGGGAAAGCACCAGTTCGGAGACAGCTATTGTAAATTCGTAGAAGAATCTCCTTTATTCGAGAGTAGCACCTTNATTCGTAGAAGAATCTCCTTTATTCGAGAGTAGCACCTTTTCAAGATCTCTGTTGTAATGCCATCGAGACTGTGTATCCCTTCCCATTCTTCATTTTAAAAACGACTGATGTCAGCTTCTCCATGTCGAATTCAGGGGCATCTTGTTCTTCCGGAACTGTATCCATCGACTGTCTACACATGAACAATGAAATTTGCTTGTATAGTCCATTCACGGTTACTTCCAACTTTTCTGAACCCCTGAGAAAAGCATACTTCCAAGATTTTCATCAGCCTCATGCAAACAAACTTAGAAAATCACACCACAGGGCCAACGCACTGCCTTCGTGCGCACCCAGTGTAATAATATTTTGCATAAGAATTATTTCTTACTAAGCATTACCAACACACCTGTTTTCTCTCTGTCTTTATTGATATTAGATATAAATNGCATAAGAATTATTTCTTACTAAGCATTACCAACACACCTGTTTTCTCTCTGTCTTTATTGATATTAGATATAAATGAAATTTTATTATTTATAGATAAAATATAAGTAAACGTTAAATTTAACCAAAAATAATGTAATTTTACGTTAATAAAAGTATTAAATGCATGTTATATATACATATATATAAAACAACCAAACACGTTTCACATAGGATGTTTCTTCAAATGTGAAGAAACCGCGAATAGGCTATAACATTGCCTTCCTGAAAACATGTACACAACTACAGAGTAGATAAATACACAGATACGAAATGGCGTGGTGGTTCCTTTTATGTGGGCGTGCCCATTCCCTGATTGGCTTAGTGAGGCTCTGGGAACGGGCCTTGTGTCTAACTGACTAAAGCCTACTTCTAAAAGGTCTCTGTTGGCAAGGCTGCCGGCTGGCGAGTAAGCTACCAGGAGCTGATTGGCAAACGGCGTTCCGGCGTGTTGCTGGTCAGTGACACCATTTTGCTGGCGTCTGCGGCTGGAGTTCGCTGAATAAATGGCTGTTTCTCCTCTGTATTCTTATGTACTCTGTGATTTTGCGGTAACAAACGTTTGCCCCTCAAATAAAAGGGGAAACATCGATTTAATATGATGTTACCTGAAATAATTTTTTTTCAATTCATTACGAACATATTTTTTTACTTTCTGCTTTCCGTTCATGTTGATTATGAAATTAATACTCATAAACAAAATACAAGTAAAATTTCACTTAACCAAATAAAGAGGGTGTGTAGTGGAAGTATTAAACGGTTATTAAAATCTTCTGTTATGTAGCATTTGAATCAATATTATTTATTCGAAAAATAACAAAACATGTCATACATCGGTGATTTTCTCNTTCTGTTATGTAGCATTTGAATCAATATTATTTATTCGAAAAATAACAAAACATGTCATACATCGGTGATTTTCTCAAAAGTTTTATTCAGAAAGTGTGAAAATACCTTGAACATGCCATTACCGTCATTCGCATGTGGCCGCGCTAAACGCAAGGACAGTGCATTGGCCGGCGGATTTTCTCGGGTCACTCCCACTTTCTCCCGTCCCTGAATTTCACCTATTTTTCATCTCCATTTCACTTCACCCCCTCCCTTTATTTTTCAATGTACTCAAGAAATCCAGTTTTTGAGCGCCTCTTAAACCTGTCAATCCGACCCTACATTTACATATTTGTGTGTCCTATGGAAAAATCAACCTTGCCGTTATAAAAATCATACATTTTTGCTGTTTCCCTTGAACTAAAGATGTTGTCTGGTTTAAGGTTGTGTATGCCAGAGAAAAGAAGAGTGGCAGCTGTGAAGGTGACGCAGTTACTCCCACTACCTTACTTTCCTTAAGACAATGCATATAATAACGCTCAGTTCTTTCGCTGGCCATGCGCCTCCAATGGGACATTCTATGGCTATTTTTTGGCGTAAAATTAAATACATTACTCAGCATCGNTCGCTGGCCATGCGCCTCCAATGGGACATTCTATGGCTATTTTTTGGCGTAAAATTAAATACATTACTCAGCATCGGAGTTCATATACAAAATGCATGATATCAACAGTCACTGAAAATTTCATTCCAGAAGTATGACCTTAATATCAAACAAAATTAGCATACGGACGTAAAAAAAAAACCCTTACGCCACTCGTGAGCAATCATCGCTTAATAATTTAAGCGGTTATCAAACATATATTTCCTAAGAAAGTTTTCACATTGTCATGTGGCATTAAAAAAAATATTATTTTGCACTCGAATTTTACACCTAATATCTAATAACATTTGTAGCAAAAAAATTGTTTCTTTTTTATAGTACTTGTATATCATGTAGAAATTTGAGTGTTATTTAATTAAAAATTTACAATAAGCCATTTTCTTTTGCAGAATTAAAATAATTTTAAAAAATTGTCGTGAGCTACAATATTTGTTTACATTAAATGAAGTAAAAATTTATGCAATTCTATAATTGTTAAATATTTTTACTTTAGGGTTTACTTTAAATTTTTTACGTATTAAAATGTTTCTAATCGCATTTTAAAAGGAAATAAAACAGTGTCTTTCTGTTTAGAATAATTTATATGCGTAAGTGATTTGATAAATTTTTTTATTTGTTAAGAAAAGGGAAATATTATTATTATTCTTACTTGCCATTACGCAAAAGCCATGTCTTGCGATTTTTTCCCCGCCGTCTAGCAGCATCAAGAATCACGAATTTCTCCCGAGATCGAAATCTTAATTTAACCACATTCACGACCGTCAAAAATAGATTGTCAAGCATGCAAACTTAATGAAATGACTCCCATAATCCGATATGCCGCTGCAGGCGTTGTCAGCAATGTAGGAGGGGGGAGGGGTGCCTTCGTTATTAGGTACAAGAAGGTAGGTAGAGAGCGCTCTGTGCACGCATTGCGCTCATCACTCACGTGGAGGTACACAAAGGCGAGCCTTACCTCGCGACAACACACACACGCCACGTGCCTGTCGTGTTCGTGTCCTTGCTGGATTACGACACTCCAGGGTCCACCTGGGAGTCGTGACGACCGTCAAACGTCATCCTCGCCAATGCCGCAGAGCAACTAAGACTAAAGAAGAATGCCTTCCAACGGAGCACTGCACTCTGCTCTAGTGCACGGGCAACTCATTCAAAAGTAGTACACATACTATATATTCTATTTCTTGGTTTCTTCACACTTTTCGAATCAAACCTTTTGGAAATCACCCGGTGTATTACTTTCTTATATATTTCCTAAATACCCCATGTATCACAAACGTTTTACACCTCCCTTAACAATAAATTATCTTGGTTTTCGTGAAATCGATTTTTCACCTTTCTTTGATTTATAAATTATAATGTCTCATTCATAATAAATATGAATAAGAACAGTAAGAAAACACGTGTGTTCGTAGCGCCTAGTATGAAATTGTTCTCATGCAAAATATTATTACAACTGAGTGCGCACGAATTCGGTACATTGTAATTTGGTGTAATTTTCTAGACTAAATTTATCTTAGTTTGCACGAGGCGGAAGAATATCCTGGAAGTAGAACTTTAGCATGGCTTCAGAAAAGTGTGAAGTAACCGTGAATGGATTATACCAAAATTGTTAAACAATTAAGATATATGTTACATAAGAAATAACAGTGCGTATATACTGTAAAGTATTTTGCAAGATGATACGTATACAAAAACAACACTTATGAAGGATCTTGCTTTAATCAAAGCAAGTTTTTATCAACTCTAAAAGCATTTCCAAGCTCGACACTTCAGAAATATATCATTCGAAATCCCCTTCCCCGTTCATTGAGCAAAACCATTATAATATCACTGGTTTTTATGTAATATATGAATAACAATACTTACAACTTTTTTAATAATTGTTTTTATGCAGATCTATTTCAGCCACGAAAGCTTTCACTTTTAGCCCACTTTCCGGAGTAAAGACAGCCTTATGTAATCCTCCGAATGTCTGCCTGGAATATATGTCCCCTTCCCCCTCCCCCCTTAACTTTTAAACCAGAAAACTTAATTTCACCTAACAAGGTCCACATATCGTATTTAGTAAAGACATCACACTTTTATAGTTTTCGATCACACCAAGCACATATTTTTCAAATGGTGACAATTTTAAAAATTAGGTCACTATGTTATATATCGGGAACCATTTATCCGATTTAAACCAAATTTTATACATTGGCAGAACATGGTATAAGCATTGAATTTAGAAAGCGATAATTACATTGGTCTGCAATTTTGAAAGATAGTGCAAATAGAAAAATAAAGCTTTTTCGTTATATCTAGGTAACCGTTTAACCTATTTAAACCAAATTTGGTAAGTTGAGAATGCGTGACGTAAGCATTGAAAGTAGAAAATAATAATATTATTAGTCAGCCATTTTGGAAGACATTGCAACATATCAAATAAAGTTTTTACGTTAAATCTAGGTAACTACATGACCGATTCCTGCGAAATTTGGCATATATGTCATATTATTGTAGGCCATGTCCATTAATGCAATTAAAATAGGTAATTCACTTATATTAAAAATTATGGCAATATAAATATTTTAGATTCATTTGCAATATCTATCACACCGACAAATAATATTATGCTGAAAGTGCATTTTACAAGCATTAAATGTGTTTGTAAATAGCCTCTTTTGTCGACCATTTTGTAAGATAGTGCCATATGAAAATAAAGTTTAAATGTCATATCTCGGAAAGCAATCAATATATGACTATCAAATTTGCCACTCAAGATATACTACGCTAGGTAATGTAAACTGACTATTGTGACTATTGACTACTATGCTATATCTACGAAACAATTTAACAGATTTCAGGTTAACTTGTTATGCTGGCAGTATATATTACAATCATCAAATGCGTCTACCCAGAGGCCCTTTTTTTGTCCACCATTCTCTAAGACAGCACCACATGAAAAATTAAGCTTTCGTGTTCTATCTCGGNCATAAGAATTATTTCTTACTAAGCATTACCAACACACCTGTTTTCTCTCTGTCTTTATTGATATTAGATATAAATCAAATTTTATCATTTATAGATAAAATATAAGTAAACGTTAAATTTAACCAAAAATAATGTAATTTAACGTTAATAAAAGTATTAAATGCATGTTATATATACATATATATAAAACAACCAAACACGTTTCACATAGGATGTTTCTTCAAATGTGAAGAAACCGCGAATAGGCTATAACATTGCCTTCCTGAAAACATGTACACAACTACAGAGTAGATAAATACACAGATACGAAATGGCGTGGCGGTTCCTTTTATGTGGGCGTGCCCATTCCCTGATTGGCTTAGTGAGGCTCTGGGAACGGGCCTTGTGTCTAACTGACTAAAGCCTACTTCTAAAAGGTCTCTGTTGGCAAGGCTGCCGGCTGGCGAGTAAGCTACCAGGAGCTGATTGGCAAACGGCGTTCCGGCGTGTTGCTGGTCAGTGACGCCATTTTGCTGGCGTCTGCGGTTGGAGTTCGCTTAATAAATGGCTGTTTCTCCTCTGTATTCTTATGCACTCTGTGATTTTGCGGTAACAAACGTTTGCCCCTCAAATAAAAGGGGAAACATCGATTTAATATGATGTTACCTGAAATAATTTTTTTTCAATTCATTACGAACATATTTTTTTACTTTCTGCTTTCCGTTCATGTTGATTATGAAATGAATACTCATAAACAAAATACAAGTAAAATTTCACTTAACCAAATAAAGAGGGTGTGTAGTGGAAGTATTAAACGGTTATTAAAATGTTCTGTTATGTAGCATTTGAATCAATATTATTTATTCGAAAAATAACAAAACATGTCATACATCGGTGATTTTCTCAAAAGTTTTATTCAGAAATTGTGAAAATACCTTGAACATGCCATTACCGTCATTCGCATGTGGCCGCGCTAAACGCAAGGACAGTGCATTGGCCGGCGGATTTTCTCGGGTCACTCCCACTTTCTCCCGTCCCTGAATTTCACCTATTTTTCATCTCCATTTCACTTCACCCCCTCCCTTTATTTTTCAATGTACTCAAGAAATCCAGTTGTTGAGCGCCTCTTAAACCTGTCAATCCGACCCTACATTTACATATTTGTGTGTCCTATGGAAAAATCAACCTTGCCGTTATAAAAATCATACATTTTTGCTGTTTCCCTTGAACTAAAGATGTTGTCTGGTTTAAGGTTGTGTATGCCAGAGAAAAGAAGAGTGGCAGCTGTGAAGGTGACGCAGTTACTCCCACTACCTTACTTTCCTTAAGACAATGCATATAATAACGCTCAGTTCCTTCGCTGGCCATGCGCCTCCAATGGGACATTCTATGGCTATTTTTTGGCGTAAAATTAAATACATTACTCAGCATCAGAGTTCATATACAAAATGTATGATATCAACAGTCACTGAAAATTTCATTCCAGAAGCATGACCTTAATATCAAACAAAATTAGCATACGGACGTAAAAAAAACCCTTACGCCACTCGTGAGCAATCATCGCTTAATAATTTAAGCGGTTATCAAACATATATTTCCTAAGAAAGTTTTCACATTGTCATGTGGCATTAAAAAAAATATTATTTTGCACTCGAATTTTACACCTAATATCTAATAACATTTGTAGCAAAAAAATTGTTTCTTTTTTATAGTACTTGTATATCATGTAGAAATTTGAGTGTTATTTAATTAAAAATTTACAATAAGCCATTTTCTTTTGCAGAATTAAAATAATTTTAAAAAATTGTCGTGAGCTACAATATTTGTTTACATTAAATGAAGTAAAAATTTATGCAATTCTAAAATTGTTAAATATTTTTACTTTAGGGTTTACTTTAAATTTTTTACGTATTAAAATGTTTCTAATCGCATTTTAAAAGGAAATAAAACAGTGTCTTTCTGTTTAGAATAATTTATATGCGTAAGTGATTTGATAAATTTTTTTATTTGTTAAGAAAAGGGAAATATCATTATTATTCTTACTTGCCATTACGCAAAAGCCATGTCTTGGGATTTTTTCCCCGCCGTCTAGCAGCATCAAGAATCACGAATTTCTCCCGAGATCGAAATCTTAATTTAACCACATTCACGACCGTCAAAAATAGATTGTCAAGCATGCAAACTTAATGAAATGACTCCCATAATCCGATATGCCGCTGCAGGCGTTGTCAGCAATGTAGGAGGGGGGAGGGGTGCCTTCGTTATTAGGTACAAGAAGGTAGGTAGAGAGCGCTCTGTGCACGCATTGCGCTCATCA
Organism: Clitarchus hookeri; assembly: GCA_002778355.1. Taxonomy (NCBI): domain Eukaryota; kingdom Metazoa; phylum Arthropoda; class Insecta; order Phasmatodea; family Phasmatidae; genus Clitarchus; species Clitarchus hookeri. Next base: position 175,157 of record NQII01004401.1, read on the forward strand.
CTCACGTGGAGGTACACAAAGGCGAGCCTTACCTCGCGACAACACACACACGCCACGTGCCTGTCGTGTTCGTGTCCTTGCTGGATTACGACACTCCAGGGTCCACCTGGGAGTCGTGACGACCGTCAAACGTCATCCTCGCCAATGCCGCAGAGCAACTAAGACTAAAGAAGAATGCCTTCCAACGGAGCACTGCACTCTGCTCTAGTGCACGCGCAACTCATTAACAATAAATTATCTTGGTTTTCGTGAAATCGATTTTTCACCTTTCTTTGATTTATAAATTATAATATCTCATTCATAATAAATATGAATAAGAACCGTAAGAAAACACGTGTGTTCGTAGCGCCTAGTATGAAATTGTTCTCATGCAAAATATTATTACAACTGAGTGCGCACGAATTCGGTGCATTGTAATTTGGTGTAATTTTCTAGACTAAATTTATCTTAGTTTGCACGAGGCGGAAGAACATCCTGGAAGTAGAACTTTAGCATGGCTTCAGAAAAGTGTGAAGTAACCGTGAATGGATTATACCAAAATTGTTAAACAATTAAGATATATGTTACATAAGAAATAACAGTGCGTATATACTGTAAAGTATTTTGCAAGATGATACGTATACAAAAACCACACTTATGAAGGATCTTGCTTTAATCAAAGCAAGTTTTTATCAATTCTAAAAGCATTTCCAAGCTCTACACTTCAGAAACATATCATACGAAATCCCCTTCCCCGTTCATCGAGCAAAACCATTATAATATCACTGGTTTGTATGTAATATATGAATAACAATATTTACAACTTTTTTAATAATTGTTTTTATGCACATCTATTTCAGCCACGAAAGCTTTCACTTTTAGCCCACTTTCCGGAGTAAAGATAGCCTTATGTAATCCTCCGAATGTCTGCCTGGAATATATGTCCCCTTCCCCCTCCCCCCTTAACTTTTAAACCAGAAAACTTAATTTCACCTAACAAGGTCCACATATCGTATTTAGTAAAGACATCACACTTTTATAGTTTTCGATCACACCAAGCACATATTTTTCAAATGGTGACAATTTTAAAAATTAGGTCACTATGTTATATATCGGGAACCATTTATCCCATTTAAACCAAATTTTATACATTGGCAGGACATGGTAAAAGCATTGAATTTAGAAAGCGATAATTACATTGGTCTGCAATTTTGAAAGATAGTGCAAATAGAAAAATAAAGCTTTTCCGTTATATCTAGGGAACCGTTTAACCTATTTAAACCAAATTTGGTAAGTTGAGAATGCGTGACGTAAGCGTTGAAAGTAGACAATAATAATATTATTAGTCAGCCATTTTGGAAGACATTGCAACATATCAAATAAAGGTTTTACGTTAAATCTAGGTAACTACACGACCGATTCCTGCGAAATTTGGCATATATGTCATATTATTGTAGGCCATGTTCATTAATGCAATTTAAATAGATAATTCACTTATATTAAAAATTATGGCAATATAAATATTTTAGATTCATTTGCAATATCAATCATACCTTTTAACCAATTTCGACAAATAATGTTATGCTGAAAGTGCATTTTACAAGCATTAAATGTGTCAGTAAATAGCCTCTTTTGTCCACCATTTTGTAAGATGGTGCCATATGAAAATAAAGTTTTAATGTCGTATCTCGGAAAACAATCAATATATCACTATCAAATTTGCCACTCAAGATATACTACGCTAGGTAATGTAAACTGACTACTGTGACTATTGACTACTATGCTATATCTACGAAACAATTTAACAGATTTCAACTTAACTTGTTATGCTGGCAGTATATATTACAATCATCAAATGCGTCTAACCAGAGGCCCTTTTTTTGTCCACCATTCTCTAAGACAGCACCACATGAAAAATTAAGCTTTCGTGTTCTATCTCGGGGAAACATTTAACCCACCAACTCCAGGCGACAAGTTATATGTTTGTAGTCAATCTAAATTTCTATAACTGAAGGACGTAAACAGATGTTTTCAAAATAACGCGCACGAAAATATTTAATGACTATTCCGTACGTTCCAAACTTTTACAACCTACTTTAATGTGTGCCAATACATTACCGTTTCGCTCTCCAGTAACGCTCTCCACGTGAGAAAATGGAGCTTTATTTCATGTGTCCGGGATCAGTCAAACATTTCCCACCGAACTTAGCACACAAGTAGTGCTGTAGTAGGCCATGTTTTAAGTGAGTCTGGCTTTATTTGCCGTATGGCGACCATATAAATAGTTTATACGAGCTTATTATAGATATTAAACAATTTAACCTATTTAAAATAAACTTTATATACTGAGAGTATCCATTATAAGCATCAAATGTGCTTATAGAAATCATATTTTCCTACTTTTTGTATGATAGTGCCACGTGATAAAATGCAACATTTATGCGATATATCGGGGACCAATATTCTAATTCCCACTAAATTTTTCTCGCAAGCAGTACTACAGTAGGCCTTGAAAACTTACACAATTTAAGTAGGAAAGTTTTCTTTCTTTCAAAATGGTGCAATGTAAATTACTAAATCACTTAATAAGTTTAACATATCTATAAAATAATTTGACAAATTTCGACCAAATTTTTATGATGACAGTATATATTAGAAGTATCAGACATGCCTATACAGAGCCTGTTTTATGCCTTTTTGTACGATAGCAAAACATGAAAAAGTAAAGCTCTTATGCCATATCTCGGGAACCAGTCAACTTATTTCCACCAAATTCTGCACACAAGTCGCTCTATGGTAGGCCATGTACAAATGCAATATTTAAGTGACTCGCGCACTTGTTTTCAAAGATGTTCCTGTAAATATTTCAGGTTGGTAAAACCAGTNCCAAATTCTGCACACAAGTCGCTCTATGGTAGGCCATGTACAAATGCAATATTTAAGTGACTCGCGCACTTGTTTTCAAAGATGTTCCTGTAAATATTTCAGGTTGGTAAAACCAGTCTACAATAACTTTAGACTGTTTACTAGCGAAGAAGAGATGTTTCGAATCCTACNTATTTCAGGTTGGTAAAACCAGTCTACAATAACTTTAGACTGTTTACTAGCGAAGAAGAGATGTTTCGAATCCTACCTCGCCAATGAAGTTGATCGCCAGCTTACGGTACAAGGTTGTTCTGTGTTCGAGATCCAGGTTACGCACGTGTAAATTTGTAATTATCTCACTAGTATATCATTTGCTTCTGGTTGCATCTCTAATCATATCGCTATCAACGACGCGTCAAAGCCATCCTAATCCTACCTTGTAACATTTCGAGAAGAACATCAAAATTATTTGCATCCATGTAGAGGAAAGTAGGTTCATTAGTTATATTGATATGTTTTTTGTTAAAACTGAAATAAACGTACTTAAAATCAATTAGGCCTATTAGAAACATTTGTTAACTTTAGTACCAATATTTCCATACAGACAACCATAGTAATTATTATTATTGTTTTACTAGACGAAGGTTTTTCTAACAAAATATGCTTTCTGTAAGGTCCATAGTGGATACATGCTTAAATTTTGAATAAAGGTATAATTTTGTTAACTGATTTTAAAAAATTTACGAAAAGAATATTTTAGCAAAATATTTTACATTTTCACATAATAAGTACACGCATCCTTCTTTTAAGTTTGGTGTGTGGTACCGGTGTGNTTAGCAAAATATTTTACATTTTCACATAATAAGTACACGCATCCTTCTTTTAAGTTTGGTGTGTGGTACCGGTGTGCAGTGCTTCATTAGAAGGCGCTCCCCTTCAACGTTGAGAATGCGGAAGTGAAACCGCCGCTTGTACCGCGAACAACAGACGCACGCGCCAGCAAAATGTAATCGCCCGCCTGCAGCATGCCGAGACGCCATTCGATCGTCAACGCCTCGTAAACTACTTGTCAGCCGGCAGACCAGCCAATAGAGAACCTTCCGCAGCAATCAGCAGCCAGTCAGAAACAAGGCCCGTCCCCAGAGCCTCGAGCAAGCCAATCAAAAAATNTAGCAAAATATTTTACATTTTCACATAATAAGTACACGCATCCTTCTTTTAAGTTTGGTGTGTGGTACCGGTGTGTGTAGTGCTTCATTAGAAGGCGCTCCCCTTCAACGTTGAGAATGCGGAAGTGAAACCGCCGCTTGTACCGCGAACAACAGACGCACGCGCCAGCAAAATGTCGTCACCGGCATGCAGCATGCCGAGACGCCGTTCGCTCGTCAACGCCTCGTAAACTACTTGTCAGCCGGCAGACCAGCCAATAGGGAACCTTCCGCAGCAATCAGCAGCCAGTCAGAAACAAGGCCCGTCCCCAGAGCCTCGAGCAAGCCAATCAAAAAATGGATACACCCACGTCGAAGGAACCACCACGTCATTTCTTCTCTGTGAACTTGCAATCACTGTGCCATTAATATGCGCACTTCCTTACGTGATAATCGTTTGTGATGATCGCGTTTTATTGGGCATTTTAGGTAACCCTGCTAAGAATCCGCTTTCCTGAACTTTTTTTTTTAATATCCTTCCGCCNTTCCTTACGTGACAGTCGTTTATGATGATCGCGTTTGATTGGGTACTTCAGGAAACCCTGCTCAGAATCCGCTTTCCTGAACTTTTTTTTTTTTAATATCCTTCTGCCGTGTGCGAAATTAACGTCGCCATAAACCCGTTCACTTTATTCATGCATCGATGAAGTGGAACTGTGAAATTGCTAGCATCGTAAAGCCGTTATAGTCCTTTTACGGTCACCTACAACTTTTCTGAAGCCCTGCTAAAGTTCTATTTCCAGGATACACCTCCGTCTCATGCAAACAAAACTTAACCGAGTCTAAGTGTAATGATATTTTGCAAAATAACTATTTATTACTAGGAATTACCAATACAGCAATTTTCTCCCTGATTTTAACTCGTTTTAATTATAAACGAAATATTATAATCTATAAATAAAATATAACCAAAGCTCAATTTAAACAAAAACGGGGTATTTTCTTACGTTAACAGAAGTATAAAACTCTTGTGATACATGGCACATTCAGGAAACAACCAAGCACGTCGTACATAAGGCGATTTTTCAAACATTTGATTCAAAGANCGGGGTATTTTCTTACGTTAACAGAAGTATAAAACGGTTGTGATACATGGCACATTCAGGAAACAACCAAGCACGTCGTACATAAGGCGATTTTTCAAACATTTGATTCAAAGAGTGTGAAGGAACAGCGAACAGTCTATATATACTGTAAGGTGGGCAGTTTTGAAAGCAACCTTTGAAAAATAAAGTCACTGTCTGTTAGCAGCACACGCGCTACCGTGCACGCTGGCATACATGCTCCCAGTTAAGTTGGCAGTTAATGAAGTAAAATAGTTTTCAAGTTGTATTGCAATTGCAATGTTAACGTTTATGGAAAATCAAGTTGCTGTTACATATATATATGTGTGTGTTCGTGATAATTTCACGTTTTCACTTCACTGGGAGCCAGATAAAAGTAATTAGGCCCGTCGAAATATAATTTTGACGTATGTCGGAAGGTTATCAAATTAGGATAAAAGTAGATCTCGGGAAGGGCGTTCAAAAGTGCTCACTTTGCCATGAAGAGCCTGTGTGTGCTATTTGCTCTGTGCTCAATTAACCGCGAACATCCCCTTTAACTACGTAGTTCTGATTATTGGCCGATTTTCGCCTTCTGAGTTTATCTCCAACCTCGACTCGCCCACCACCAGTACAGCTGCCAAAATCACTTGGTCAGCGGTGATGAACGTGTTTCTTTACATTTAAATTTTTCCACAGACCCGCCCTTTTATAAAATAATTAAAATTCTTTGAAAAACTTGAATATAGTCTAGTTGCAGTAAAACTATGCTAGAGTAAGGGTAAAAATTTGTCAAAGTATTTACTTAGGTCTACGTAACAGTGTTCGGACCTCAAATCCTATCCACGTTTTGGCTATTGGCAGAAAAGAAGTCCAACGTTGGAATACGCACGCGCACTCAATTTTTTTCTCTACGGTTTTGACACCTCGTGAGCAGAAACAGTAATGACAGATACAATAAGTTCATTAATAATTTACAGACAGAATCGTCCATACCTATATTGCAGTTCCTTATCTTGCTCCTGCTGCACTGCGGTTATAGAAAGAGGAAGAAATTCCGTTTGTTTCTTTTTCGGTTTCTTTTTTTTTTAAATAAACGCACAAGTACAACAATGCGAATAAATGTGACAAACTTTGTAGGTGATTCTTTCTTATTTGTAATTTCGAATGGTTCCGGCCATTTTAGCGGATATTATTCTGAAGCGCGGCCGACGTTACCAAATCAACTTTCTCAGGGTTTAACGGAGCATGTAGGATAACAGATTTTGCATGTACGCACGTTTGCAGCTTTGCAACGGTTTTAAATAATTGAAGTCCATAATAATGTTAATAATACAAGTTTGTGTACTGAATTAGTTAAAGAAATGTTTGTAAAATATGGATATTTATGTATCCGGGGCGAAGAAAGCAAACTTGAGGTGGCTCGAACCCCACTTCTGGATTCGTTTAATTTGAGCACTGAATTGTTGTCCTTATTCTACTGAATTACTGGAGATACAATGTTAAAAGTTTTTCAGACATCGTCAAAAAAGAGAAAAAAGTTTGCAACTGACCACTGTTAAATAGATTTTTACAAGAAACCATTCTAAAGTATCGAAGGAAGGAACATTTTAGTCTAGCTGACTGGTTCCAATGTCGAAATGAAGTCAACGCATCTGCTTCGTCTGCTCCACCCTTGGAGCGAACGCGAGCAAATGAGTGGTGAGTAACATAAAACTAGATTGGGCTGGGCCCTTTATTAATAAGGTGACTCCGAACCATCGACTTAAGGCAATCCGTAGCAAGTCCCAGAAGAAGGCAGCTTTTTAGTGACCGAAAATTCTGCTTCTTTAATCCTAGCTAACAGTTATCGGGTCGAAAGTGATCCCCTCGTGCCTATCCTTTTAATGTCCTTCGTGCTAGGGTCCTTGTAGAGTAGAGGTCGATGGTATTAATTAACTACAATACCTGCCAGTTAGTAAGTCATGTTTCCTATATGTTGTACTGCATCATCCCTTGTTTCAGTGAAGTCTTAAATTTTCTGAGTTCCGCTTCCGTCTGCTTTCCAAATCTGTTATTCTTTCTGTGGTCGAGATTTCCCATCAGAAGAACGATGAAATTCTTCCCCCCTCTTCCGGCGTCACACAAATTGTTTTTATTTTTAAAGGGATTATTAACTTTCCCCAGTGTTATGCCTGAAGGCTTATCAGGGGACGGCTTACAAACTAACGTATTACCTAACTTGAACTTTTACCCATTCTTTACCTGGTATTCGAACCCGGAACCTCCCGTACCCCAGACCGCACCAACCGACTGCGCCATGTGAGGTCGGCATACACAAATTGTGAGTATCAATCCGGTACGCCGACTGTTTCCAAGCTCATTGCATTTACGGAGGCCCTTGCATCTTTAGTCAGTGTGTGTAATGCCGTAAGACTTTAAATGTATACTTTTTAACATTAACCAGTGATGTATATAGCCAAGTTTTAGCTGTATTTTGTACTGGCATTTCATTAAAGTGAAATAACCCAAGCATTTGTGCCGTTATTTTTTCACTGTAAAAGCAGGATAGCTGCGACGAAAACCGTGCAAGGTAAGAGGGCACACTTGGAGGAACAATCCAGCACATAAATATGTAACGAGGTGGACATTCAAGTTTTGGGTTACAGTATTCAGTGATTCGCAGAACGAAAGCTTTCGATCTCGTTTTGATTTTTAGAAACTTTAAGGTTAAACCATTGCGTGAAAATAAATTTATTGGAATGTTATTATTGTTATAAACAGAATTATCAATTCTTAAAAAAAATTTACATGTTAAAATTTTCGTAATGCTAATTTTGTGCGGTTTGAGTAGAGGGAGGATGGCATGCACGGTAAATGGGGGTAAACTTATTTGTAAAACACACACTAGAACACACCTTACTGGGTGTTCAAACCCATAATACCGCTTACCGCACGAAAAACCTCTGATTTAACGTTTTTAAAACAGTTAAAATAAATGCAATTTGTTATGTAGTATCGTTGAAAATAAGGTTACAAGCTATGTATCAGACACTTTCAATAACATTTTAAATGTTAAATCCTGAATTAATTGCACAACCGTTGGGAATTTCACTATTGCTGCCAGAGTCATGTGTTAGCAATCCAACGTAATTTATTTTCATGAAAAAAATGCATTTTTAATATAGTTTATGAGATTTCATTTAGTCAGATAACAAATATGATGTGTTTTCTGCAGAGAAAGATGGCGTTTATCAGAAATAATGCCAGCTTATGAACGGCAGGATTGCTGAAATGCTACTTCACAAAATGGTTAAAACTTAGTCGGCCGAGTTGGCCAGAGAGACGAAACCAGTAGCGCAAAGAAACTGGAACGGGGAAGATATCGGCCATGCGCTATGGTGAACAATCTTCCTGCGACTCGCCAGGGTGGTCCCCGAAAACAATGGAATTCCGATATCAGAACTGCCGGACCGTGAATTGAACACAGGTCTTCTAGAACGAGAGTCCATTGTATTACCAGCGAACCCCCTCATTCGGTGCGTTAGAATTATAGTAATCTAACCATTCATTGAATGCCACAGCACCTTTTACCACAAAAAAAATTGTGTTAGTGTCACTTCAACTTCAAAGATTAAACTCATTTTCAGAAGAAAAAAAAATATCATTTGCGGCAATTTACCGTCTTCGCGTTATGTAAAGCAAGCGACCGTGATGCAGAATACCACAAATGTATTACGAAAATATTTTTACTGTCAACCTCTTGTATTTTCTGAGATTGTGATTATGGTTCTAGTATAAAAGTAGCAATCATTGAAATATATTTATTTTGAGTTTTTTTTTTTTAAATAAAAATCACACTTGAACTATTTTAATAAAGAAAGTTATTTTGTAACATTGAGATTTCCTTGCCTGTAGTACCAAATACACAAATATTTCATGAAATTGCAATAATCATGTCCATTATACGTATGCTTACTNTAAATAAAAATCACACTTGAACTATTTTAATAAACAAAGTTATTTTGTAACATTGAGGTTTCCTTGCCTGTAGTACCAAATACACAAATATTTCATGAAATTGCAATAATCATGTCCAATATACGTATGCTTACTTAAAACTTGCATCATGATTTTTAACGATCGTGCGTGAGCATTAATGATTAGTTATTGATTTAATAAAATAAAACTCTTACTTTACTTTCGGTTAGAATGTAATAGTGCGTGAAGGGCAGAGAAGCATGTGGTAACGGGACATTGATTTTGGTCACTATCGCCTTCAAAGTAATCCCCTTGGACCAAAATTTATACAGTCAGCATAACAGTTTTTTTCCGCACCTAAAAAAAACATGAAAATATTGTCCAAGATACTTTCGAGTGCAATCTACAACAATGTTTTAATGACGGGCACTGTTTAGAAACTTATTTCACTTGCGATTTCAATTTAGGATGCCAAGCGAAATTACATGGAAGTATGTAGGATGTGTAGGGAGGTTGTATAACGAGGGTCATGTGGTTATTGGTAAAAAAAATGTCTGTGGTGCGTGTTCAGGAATGTGTGGGCGTGAGCTTCGGCGTAACGGAGCCTGTTGAGCTTGTACCAAAGTTTCGGTACGCAGTTCGTAACTTTAGCTAAGCACAATAAACTGAGTGTTTTATGAAATAATATAAAACGTCGATAACTGGTGCAAGTATTTACGTATATAAGAGAAACTTCAGTAAAATTGCCTTCGCGGTGTATTTCAGTAACTTACTTAATCGTATCTGCGAACGTTTCATTAAAGTTCGCCAACTCGCTAGTAAGACCACAGCATGGAAGCTAAATTCGAAACAAGCTTAATTATGCTCGGAAAGAACACGCATTAAAAAAAAAAAAACGAAGATGCTACAGTAAATAGCATACACCACGTAGTCGCGAGGGACCGCGGTGGTGTAGTGGGTAAACTACTCGCCTTCCACGTAATCACGTTTTTTTTTAATGTTGTACGCGTTCGTAATATTCGTAAAGTAATGTAAGCGAAGCATTGACATAATGAGTTTCACTGTTTTATTCCGTCAGATGCATGAAATTACCCAACTTCCATCTTAACACAGCTCGTGCATGTCACGAGACAGTCGCCTGTCCTCGGCGTAAATGACGTGAATTTGTCTCGCCCCGAAATAAAACCCGTGAGGCTAGGTACTCGTTGCAATGACACCCACACGCACAAAAATGTGGGACTTGCACTGTAAATAAGTTTTCGCTCTCAAACTCAACNACTCGTTGCAATGACACCCACACGCACAAAAATGTGGGACTTGCACTGTAAATAAGTTTTCGCTCTCAAACTCAACGTATTCTCTAAGAAAACGTTTTAAAATTTACCACACCAGTGTACGCATGTATAAAGTGCTATAGCTAAGTCTCCCATTGCGCAAGTTCCCGAAACATACCTACATAAAATCAAGAAAAGTATTATAACTACTTAATACATTATCGTGGTGTGAGATTTATTAACAGGAATGCTGGTAACAATCATACACAGAGTTGATACAGTCAATAATTTTCGATTTAAAAATTGCCAACTTGCTGTGCAATATTGTGGATATAACTACAAAATCAGTTAACATGTCAAAATAATGTCCTTACACTATGATGTTTAAATTCATACATCATGAAGAAGCAAGATTTTTTTAAAAACATTTTCTAACAGGAATTTTCAAGAAAATGAAATTCTATTAAAATTAAGAAAGTGGATTTGTTTCAATTTTGTTATTATAAAATCCTACATAAAACATGTTATATATTTTAAAATATATATGTTATTTTTTGCATATGTACTTATTTTGTAGTTTCTTTATTGGTTCACGAAAGAGTTAAATGCGCATAGTGACGTTCCCAGCTTTGCAGGCTAGCAGGATTTTGTAGCTTCGCAATACTAAAGTTTGGATATTTACAGTATTTGTTCACTTGCAAGGGACCGCCGTGGCACGATAGCATACAGCCCTCCCGCTTAAGAAATACGGTTACGATTCCCGGTGAGATCACACCCGATTTTCATAAGCGGGAGACATTGCGGAAGGTGCTGTTGGCCAGCTGGATTTCTCGGGGTTATTCCCCTCCCCCAGCCCCTCCTACCGTAGTACGTGGTTCCTGTCCCAACTCCATCTTACTTCACTGTATAGGCACCAAAGCATAGTTCTTATCCCCTGAAAATATCTTAAGTCAACTGTTAACTTACAGTAACAACACTGCCATTAACAATGATTAGAAAGTTTAGGTTCCNCTGAAAATATCTTAAGTCAACTGTTAACTTACAGTAACAACACTGCCATTAACAATGATTAGAAAGTTTAGGTTCTCAATCGAAATCCACTTAACAGGTGGCTTCATTTTATAAACTGCCATTTCTGGGAATTTCCCCATCAAGACGGTCATTGAATTCTTGCTGGTCATACTCGTANCTGAAAATATCTTAAGTCAACTGTTAACTTACAGTAACAACACTGCCATTAACAATGATTAGAAAGTTTAGGTTCCCAATCGAAATCCACTTAACAGGTGACTTCATTTTATAAACTGCCATTTCTGGGAATTTCCCCATCAAGACGGTCATTGAATTCTTGCTGGTCATACTCGTANCTTCATTTTATAAACTGCCATTTCTGGGAATTTCCCCATCAAGACGGTCATTGAATTCTTGCTGGTCATACTCGTACATTACTTTTGTAGGGAAAAGAATGTTGTAAAAATGTTTGCAGCTGTTGCCAGCATGGAATAAATACAGAGATATAACACCAATATTGAATATCTTCAATGTAAAGCAGTTAAAAATGTTTCAATTTGTAGCTTTTAAAAAAATATCCCAACCAAATTTTAACATTATTAAAAATTAGTCAATATCATTCGTTTAAAACTTTATTATAATTTTTGAAAACAAAAAATATGACAAATTTTATTGTAAAAAGGAGAATAATTTTGTTTGTTGCACACCACTATTATCGTCTCACCTTTGCCGAGCAGATAACATTTTAATATATTTCCTTGGTAAAGGCCGGCTCGTCACATTTTAAGCAGTACGATAAAGCCAACAATGAGAAATAAATAAACAGTTCTTGTCCTACGTAAAATGTTTAGCTCTTGACTTTCGTAGTNACGATAAAGCCAACAATGAGAAATAAATAAACAGTTCTTGTCCTACGTAAAATGTTTAGCTCTTGACTTTCGTAGTGTTACGAACTAGCTTTTCAGCCAATTCGCACTTGAAAGATTATGAGAGAATGCTGGGGGCGTAACTCAAANTTATTTCCCCCGCAGACAACATCCGTTGCGACGTTTAATTAAATTTGACCACCGTTGTGGTGGCCACCACCGCGTGGAATTTAAAATCAATCCCAGATGCCAATGTAAAAGGGTAAACTGTGGGGAATAATTCTGCTAATACAGGCTTGCAAATTTTGATGAACTGCAGCGGTATTCGCACTTGTGCAAAAAATGTTCCGGACGTTTATTCTATAAGTATGAAATTGTTATCTTATAAAATCGCTGNCCCGCTCGTTTATGTTTGAAGGTGTGATCAGGCAAGCCGTTCAGCTAAGGCCTGACCACACCGTAACAGTAGGCTGCGAGCTTACTCGACATTAACGAATCAACTTGTATAAAGCCATAGTGATAAAACGGAAATCCCGCTCACCGCGGACGAAATACGTTTGGAAATACTCATGCTATATTGGTTTCCGCACGTNGCTGCGAGCTTACTCGACATTAACGAATCAACTTGTATAAAGCCAAAGTGATAAAACGGAAATCCCGCTCACCGCGGACGAAATACGTTTGGAAATACTCATGCTATATTGGTTTCCGCACGTAAATATGAAACAAGAAGGTATTAGCCGTATTATTTCCCCCGCAGACAACATCCGTTGCGACGTTTAATTAAATTTGACCACCGTTGTGGTGGCCACCACCGCGTCGAATTTAAAATCAATCCCAGATGCCAATGTAAAAGGGTAAACTGTGTGGAATAATTCTGCTAATACAGGCTTGCAAATTTTGATGAACTGCAGTGGTATTCGCACTTGTGCAAAAAATGTTCCGGACGTTTATTCTATAAGTATGAAATTGTTATCTTATAAAATCGCTGGAGAGTAGCGGAAATTGCTTAAAGACATAATAAGGATTTACTTAAATACAATGAATGCCTGTCTCGACATCATGCAAAAATAAGTACGACTTTCGGAACTGAATCATTTGCGGCAGGAACTGAAGATTGGAAATTTACTTGACGACGCTGGTAAATATAAAATTTACAATATATATGCTCTGGTGAAATTTATAGTCGCGTGTGTCTTTTGCGAGCTGTAACGATGTAACCAGTGCATAACCTAAGGATGTTTGTTTTGAAACCATCATTGATAAGCGTTCAAAGTGCTTTAAACATTTTTTTTAATGCATTTAATATAAAAAATCCGCTTAGTTTCTGGAAGCAAATCATAATGTTATAAAAATTTAGAGTAGTAGATAATTTTTTTCACTAGCTATTTATTTAGTTTTGCAATAGAATATCGCAAAGAAATATTTTAAAAATACATAAAATATAAACTCTTAATATAAATAAATTATATTTTCTGTTAATAAATATGAATGACGAAACTTAGATGCACCAATAAAATCTCTCTAGTTTGTAAATATATTTTTTTGGAAAACCTTAGAATATTTTACAAAGCTTTGTTACATTTTTCAATCTTAAAAATCACCGTAATCTTCATTCCAAGGAAGCGGAATATTTAGAAATGTAAATCCAAACATACTGCTAAGTAGCATCTTATGGGTGGTGGTGCATTCTTACAAAAGCGTAAAAACTGGAAATGGCCGAAAATGTGATAACAGGAATTACAACGGAAACATTCGTATGCTCCCAGGCCTACCATCTCTCTACGTTTAGTATCAGCCAGTGTTTTGAAATGTAACACAATCCGTTGGTGTCGGGCCCTTCAGGTTGACTGTAATCACTTTGACCAACTAGAATATATTCTAGTTGCACTGAAACTAGATTATTATAGTCCGTTCATGGTTACTTCCCTATTTTCTTTGGGATACGAGAATGGAACGAAAGTAACGAAATGGATACTTACAATCCATTGACGGTTACTTCACACTTTTCTGTAGCCCTGTTAAAAGTTCTACTTCGAGGATATTCCTCCGCCTCGTGCAAACTAAGCTGAACTGAGTCTATAAAATTACACCAAAGGACAACGCACCGAATTCGTGCGCACTCACTTGTAATAATATTTTGCATGAGAACTATTTCTTACTAGGCGCTACCAACACAGATGTTTTCTCACTGTTTTAATTCGTATTTATTAAAAATTAAATAACATATTTTATACATAAAGTTGAGTTAAAACATCGATTTAACGAAACATAATATACTTATGTTAACAGAAGTATAAAACACTTCTGATACATGGCATGTTTAGGAAAAAACTAAACACGTTATACGTGGGGTTATTTTTCAAAGGCTTGATTAAAAAAGTGTGATGAAATTCTTTTATGTGCTAACTCGACGGACATAGACGAGATATTTCGTTTGGCACCAAAATCAGCGCTCTATCATGTCATAGTCACTAGATATACAGCGCGGAAAATTTCTCCCATTCCTCGCCCCCCCCNTCGCATCTTATATCACGTTAAAGTAAAGCCTTAGGTACTTTTTCATTTCAGCTTTTTTTTTTATCCTTTAACCAGCTTTTAAAATAAATATTTTCATATAAGTAATAAACATGGTGTGTATATTTCACCGTACTTGGAAGTGAACCTCTACGGGCTAAATTAAAATATATGTATTGACCATTATCCCAAATGAGAGGGCTTTAAAAAGTGCTCACTTGACCGTGAATAGTTTATGGCTGTGTACCCTTTCGAACGAGACCACATTTATTTCAATCGTATTTTTAATCACGATGTTGTAGTGTTGGAATGTATCACGTTGCAAACGTTTCATTGCTGTTTTAGTCCTGGTACTTCATGTGTCGGTACGATTTTAAAGACGTTTTTACAAGAAAAAGCCGTTATTTTGTGTAAGCACGTGTTCCAAGTTCAAGAACCTGGCACCAAGATGAGCATTTCTTGTGATGTATATAGCACTCAGATAAGCCTGGACGGATTGCTCTAAGCGTCGAAACCTCAGGGGGCATAAAAACCAAAAACTAATATATTAGTGTGTCAAATAGAAGTATTGAACTTCAAGAAGAGTTGGCGGTCTGGCTTTCGGATGCACTCGTTCATCCTCTCAAGTGAACAAACTTTCTCACATTTACCGTCTAGCGAAAGATCACACATCTCCGGTAAAACAATCAACGATATATTCATGCGATAGAGCTTTTGTCTTCAAAAATAAAATATAAATAAAAAATTAAATTTAGGCTACCCTATTATGAACTTTAACACGGGTTGTTAAAAAAGATTATTTTGTTCAAACATGTGTAAGGAAAAAAATATATGATTTACACCTACTTGTGACATTTTAAATAAAACAACACTGGAGAAAGGATCTAGAACGAAATATACCAATTTATATGAAACATTAAGAAGGAAGCGGGGTAATATTACAAACAAGGGTTCCGTTTATAAATCGGAAAATATGGTGAATTAATAAACTTATAATTGCACCTTAAATCAAAATCAATTGAATGTTTTAAGTTATAAAAAGTTAATTGTGTGATTTTGTTTTTAGAGTGCGCTGTCCCTAACACTTCCCGGAACCAGCACTTTCATTATCGGGATATTTCGTCGGACAGCGAACAATCGAATAAAATCTTATTTATGGCGTACCGCAATTGTCCACGACCAAAACATTGCGGCTGGAAATTCAGCGCGCGAACCAGGTCCTCTCGAATCCAAAGCAAATCTCATGGAGGGGGGGGGGGGCAAAGCCCTTGCCCCGAAGTTTTAATTATGAGAAGATCGCCAAATACATCGTACCCCCAACCCAGTCCTTTGTGAACTCTCCTGACTCGGGTCGTGAAGCGAAGCTTGTACCACCCCCCCCCCCCCC
>NQII01004401.1:191488-204888 GCA_002778355.1 Clitarchus hookeri
TTGTTATCACACAGTTTAATAACACTTTCCTTAATAACTATTTTTTACCAGGCATTACCAAAACAACAATACCTCGATGTTTTAATTCACATTAATTGCAAATTAAATATCATAATTTATAGATAAAATGTAAAATGAATGTTCAATTTAACAAAAATGTACGGTGTGTTGTGTCAACACAAGTATAAAACACTTGTGATACATTACATTTTTGGAAACAACCACACACGTCGTATATGGGGTGATTTTTTTTCAAAGGTTGATTCAAAAAAAGTATGACGAAACCGCAAAACAGACAATACCAGAGAGACCTCGAAGTAACAATTCATGGTCGCCTACCGCGATGCCGAATCTCTACAATTGCCACACACAGGAGTTCGTTGACCCCCCACGGAAGTGAACCCCACCTCAGACAATTCCAAGCTGAGTTAAGGGGAAACCTGCGAAGTCATATCGAATACTGGGTTTTTCTCGCTTGTTAATATTAAAAAAAAAGAACTTTCTGAAAGTACTACTACATCCAACTAGCTATTGACCTTACACAACCGTACAAACAATCCGTCTGAACCACGAACTCGTATTCATGTCACAATATTGATTTTGCCATATTTTGGCAGAAATTATATTGTGACGCTTAATTATGAGTTCGTAGTTTATTTGTATTGTCTGTACTGGAGTGAAAGGTCAGTATAGTCAATTAACGGTTTCTTCACACTTTTTGAATAAAACCTTTGAAAAAACACCCCATGTATGACGCGTTTGTTTGTTTTTTAAATATTTTATGTATGATAAGCCTTCTATAATTGTGTCAACATATAATTACTTCATTTTTAGTTAAATTTTACTTTTTCTCATACTTTATTTATAAATTGTAATATTTAATTTATAGCTAATACGAATAAAGACAGAAAGTATAGATGTGTTGGTAATGCCTATAAGGAAATAGTTCTAATGCAAATCTTATTACACTGATTATGCACGAATGCGGTGCGTTGTTCCTGTGGTGTAGTTTTTTTTAAGTTTGTTTGTATGAGGCGGAGGAATATTCTGGAATTAACTTTAGCAGGGTTTCAGAAAAGTTGGAGGTAACCTGAATGGTGTATAGCTAATTAAGTATAATTGTACTTTCGGAATTTTAATTTTTGAAAAATATGAACAAACTAGAAAAACCAAGCATTCAGTTTCCCTAAGGTCACCATCTTACTGGAGGTATTTTTTGTATCTGAGACCCATAAATGTGGAAGCGCTAAGGACTACCTAGGTACGCGTATCGAACATATGTTGACCTTTACACACAAGGCGCTAAATTAACGTACAGCCTTTCGTCGACTCTCATCGTGGAAATTTCGGTGGTTGCCTTATAATATTATGCTGTAATGATAAAAACAAATGTAAGCCATGTTAAGTAGCTTGTAGGCGTACTTAAAGTTTCATACCTATAGTGGGGTGGGATAGCTGAAAAAAAACTTCACATCTGGCAACCAATGCGCCACTTTGGATTCAGATAGTACATGGATAGATGAGTCTAAAAAGCCTGGGACACAAATTTTCCTGGACCTCTAGCGGCGTTGATGGCGTAATCAATATGGCCGCCAAAGTTTTACGACGCGCATCTACATTTCTGTATATAACTCGGGTTACCTAATTTGTTACTTATATCATAAATTCAATTATTTTTTGGGCTATGAAACTTTTATTTCCGTTTTAAAATCACTGACATGAGGCACACTTAAGAAAAGATAAGATAACTGTAAGATAAGTTTCAAACATTTATAGGTACAAGAATGAGAATCAAAAGCATGTACAATACAATATTATTCCAATTTAATATAATGTCCTAATTTTATCGTATCCTATAGATTCCCAAATACACTAATGTCAGCCATAATATCTAAATAACATAACATCTTGTTGTCATATGCAATAATATCCAAATGATTTATGTAAATTTACTTTGTGACTACCGATCACTCTCGGAGCTCTGCCCTTCACATACACAAAGTTTCGTACATCGTATACCCATTTTAACACATTTACAAGATGTGCATCGCTTGCGGCAAGTACAGGAGGTAAGTTGTTCACAGTGTTTTGACATTTCTGGAAGTGTTGTCCACACGGGTCGGTATGATCCTTCTGAAGTTACTATCCATCCGCACTTGGTTGGCGAAGGTATTGTGTAATGTGCAACGAGGCTGTTGTTCCAAATTCTTGCTTGGAGAGAAGCTCGTTTGATGTTTTCTGTCAAAGCATCTGCTGTGGGAGGTATGTTTTCGATGGCTCGATTCTTTCTTGTAAATAACACTCGTCTGCTGTCATTGATGCTCTGAAGATCTGATGCTTGATCATAAAGTAGTATAACAAATCGCTGTAACAGATCATGACATTCATCATCAATATCACAGGTCCCTGTACAGAGCTGATGCCATACGCAATAAATTTCACGAAATGACATCCAGACCTTCCAAGCTGTCTTCTTGCCAATGCCAAAAAAATGTGGAAACTGTGTCGCAACCAGTTACAGAATGAAAAGCCAACAATTTTCTGCAAATTTCCGGGGAAAGTTTGGCACAGATCTCATGAATTGGAATGAATTTCCTGTATTTCCCACAACCATACTCAATCCATAGTTCATCAATATCTTGTATTTGTGGGAACGGTGATATTGAAATAACCACAACATCTGAGTTCACAGTTCGTCTTAAGATGCGAGTATGTCTACTTTCTACTGCATGCTTAACATGGAAAAGTAGGCAGCCATCTTCGTGTGAGACGGGATAAATGCCTGATACATCCATAGATGTTGACGCGAGGACTCGGTCATCATAAGTACGGACAACATGTTTTCCTGGATACTCGGCTCCCACCATTTTCTTAGTTAGAAACTGGATAATTGGGTCTTGTTTTCGTTGATACACAGGAATTGCTGATTTTTTTTTTTTTTTAATTGCAGTTGAGTCTGAGGCTTTAATACTTATGCCACTTCCTCTTGTTTCTCGGGTATATGCCTTCAAACTGTTACTAATATATCTGTCGAATAACTGTTCTTTAGTTGTTTAATGAAAAATGGTTTGAAAACATGTTCATAATATCCGGAAAATGTTGTCGCAATACCAGGATTAAGCATGTGTATTGCGGCTGCTCCATCAATTATTTTAGCTGTTACATTCGGTTGGCTGTGATTAAAGCTAATGTCATATTTTGTTTCAATGCAGTCAATAATATCCGACTTCTTGGTTGGTTTTCGGAGTTTTCCATCATCTGAAATAGAGGGTGGGTACATTTCGTTTTCATGCGAAAAGAAATCATCAATGTTGCCATCCCGTGCTTCAGATGCAACATACAATCTGCAGAATAAGTTGGAGTCTTTACGCAAGTAAGCAATCTTGGACTTTGCCTTATCTGTTTTTCTTGTTATAGTCTTGAAGATGTGGATATTGGCTCGAGGAATAATTTCATGAAATGAATTTTGAACTTGATCGAGACGGGACACGACATAATCATCATACTGTCTTAGTCCTACAGTAAATGCTTCCGTAACACAGTTGACAGCTTCGAAACTTGGAATTATTTTGGAGCCCCCTATTGACACTAAATCGTTTTCTTCAAANCGAAACTTGGAATTATTTGGGTGCCCCTTATTGACACTAAATCGTTTTCTTCAAATGAATTTCCTTGTTCGGTTAAGACGTTAATCATTTCTTTGGCATGGTCAAGAACCTTTTCTCATGTGCATTGTTATCTTCATGATGCTTTGCGCCCACGTTTTTGTCATCTTTTAAATTTTATTTCTCTTCAAATTCCTCAATTAAATAACTGATCCTAGGGTCTGCTGCCATCCACTTAAGCAGAGCATTTTCACTATCAAGGATTCCAATAGCACCACCTTCACCCTTTATAACTTTGTTATTGTGTTCATGAAGCTGATCGTCAGATATTGCAGAAAATGGTGTAGCAGTTTTGCTACTCGTAAAGTTGCCACGAAGAAATTAAGCATTTATATCTGGATGTTTTTCTGGAAGGTCCTGTAGTGTTCACACGAATACTGGTAACCAACGAGAATAGTGGACTGCGTCCAACGCAAATGTCCACGGACATAACTGAGCCAAAGTATCGACGTACATTGTAAAGTTAGATGTACGAATACTCAATACAAGTTGTAATAGAAGGGACTCCAGTTTGATGACTGTGTTCCAATATTGAAACTGAGGACATTCAGATGTTTTCGATAAAATCCACAGCTCAATGCCTTCCCCACTGATTCCAGAATTTGTTTCACATGTTTTGTTGAATGCTTTTACCTGTAGACAATGCAAAGCAGTTAAAGTAACTTCATGTGCATACCGAGATCTTTTTACATGCGACGATGTTAGGCAGGATTCTGCAACACCAAAACTTGCAATACCAGCGGTTGTTACTAATTCAGTCCATCCACTGCCTGTTAACCACTTGCCAAGTAAGTTAATAAACATCATTTCTATGTGAAGGCCACCCATCATTTGTTTGATGCGATCCTCGCCATACTTGTTAGGAAATTTCCATTGCAGTTGCTTCCCAATAGCATATACTGGTTGGTCACATGTCATCACGGGTACACCATCCTCCATAAATTGTTTACCTAATACATTTGTAACTGTTGCTGATACTTCTTGCACTCGATTATATGAAACACTCAAACCCAGGCGACACATTTTATCTATAATTTTTTTTCTTCTTACTGACAGCGTGAATTATGAGACCTACATATAGTGGGAGTGGTGTTTCTCTCTCCAGAGAGTGGCGTACACTCTGAACATTTTATTTTCTCTAATGCTTAATGCTGTTATATCTAATAAGTTGGGCAATTGACAATCCTGCATTATGTTCAGGTATTTCTGATGAGACGCCCGAGTCAATATTGGGACCCTCTAATAACATACGTACAAAATGTAAAAGAACAGTATGTACAGATTTTGAAACAGTAAATGCATTATTAAAGGATCCTTCAAATTTAGGAAAAACTTGAAAGAGTTGTCTTCTTAATATACCTACTGCTCGTCCCAGACACATACCATCACTAAAGTCATTAAATACACAGGCATCGCGAATGGCATCGCCAACATCCCCTTCGAAACTGAAAATAATTTCACCTCCCGACTTATCCGCTATCAGGCCAGGTATAAATGCTAATAGTTGTTCCTTAAGACGTGTTCTATTGATATTCTTTTCGTCAGTTTGTATTCCCATGTCCATCATGCGCTAGGATACTAATTTTGTAAGATAAGAAAGTTTAAACACTTGAGAAGTACTGCTAGATGAGTACATATCCTGCATGTATTTGACCAATTCCGTTATAACTGCACCATAAACAACTTCTTCGGGATTTTGGTAATCTTCTCTTCGAGAACGTTTAACAGCTCTTGCACGTGTTAGAAAGCGAGTATAGCATAGTTTGTGATATTTGGCTTCTAATGCTACTAAATCTGTTGAAGACAACTTCTTCAACAAGTTTTTATCTTGCAATTGTACAGCATGATCATGAATTGTAAGACCAATACCCAACGTGGTTGCAGCCACAAGTTTGTCTCTACCTTCTCCTTCATCACAAAACAGACATACCTTTTTCACATCTGAACATAATACTGAAGATCTTGTGAATTGTAATGTAGATTGAGTTTGGTCTGAGCAATGGGGACGACCTTTCTGTTTCTTTTCAGCAGATAGTCTTTCTGCCTTTTAATGCATATTACTGTAATAAGAATTAACCGATTAAAAAAATTATTTTCCTAATCATTTTACCGTGTCACTTGACCGACGCATGAATAAAGTGATCAGACCCATGGCAACGTTAATCGCATTGTTATGGCAAAAACAAATAACATTCAATTTATTTGGGATACGTAAGAGAAACGCAGTATCCTATAAGAACTGTGGTCAAAGTCTTCATTTCGGGTTCGCGGAATTGAAAATTCACAAAAGTTATAAGTTATATTGCACTGATCTTTGATATAAGTTCAACAAATTTTGCCCGCTTAGAAAAGCAGGCAGTCATTGAGGTATGGCAAAATGTTTGGTTCCGCGCATATATAAAATGTTATTCATCTTTTAAAGTTTACGTGGCTGTAGCAGGCTAACGGCAAACTGAAGATTTTTGAAAATATTGTTTGTTTTGCCAATCCGGCTCGTATATTCTTCCACTATTGGTAAAATTTTAACATTTATTTGGGTCAAGTGATGAGTATTTATATTCAACCAAGTGAGATTCTGATTTTTTTTTAATATAACACATTAATATTACTCCAGTGACCAGCAATCAAAACATTTCAACTAAGACGTCAAGCCATAGGAACAAATTTTCTTCAAATTCATTGTTATATTACTGTGATNAAACAAATTTTCTTTAAATTCGTTGTTATATTACTGTGATTACTGCAACCTCTGTTGAATTAAATTATATGCAGTTGGGGGAAATGTTTTTATTTATCTGAGAAGAGGATTTTTAAACGTGTTCAATTTCTCGTGAAACATATAGTAATGTCTGTTGGGGTAGCGACGCGCACAATGCTTATGAGGTAGAGTGCGTATAACAGATACACATTAATCATCTCCGTGTCCCAACACTGAACTGATTTTCTGCCTACATAAGTGTCTAAATCACTTGGGTTTGGCAAACGCTATCCTACTGTCTACCCAAATAAGTGCGTTGAAATGTTGGTACGCTGATTCTGACTAAGCTGTAACGTAAATACTACCTTTATATTTAAGATATGGAAGATATTATTTGTTTTTCGTGCTGACGTAGAACCAAGTATAAACAAATGTCACGTCAATGTACAAACACTTGAATCCGACAGCTTGGAGCATTAGAAAAATAAAAATCAGTCTACGTCGACTATAGTCCATGTTGCGACATCTGTGGTCGCGGCAGCTAACGAGCTTTGGAATCGCTAGGTTGTGTGTTCGAACTCCAGGTGAGTCGTGGGCGGGAAGCTTGGACACTAAATGGTTCAATTATGAAGACAAACTTGGGCATAGTAAACTAAATTGCAACTTTATTAATAACTAAGTTATTTACGATAGACGACCACAGTAGAGTATGGCTTAATGACCACTGCAGGTGGAAATAGGAAGCTATTTCCCGAAGGCGATCATCTGGAGATTGCGTAATTCATCACTACGGACGAATAGAAACGAAATTAAGCAGAACCATTCAAAGTTGCGGCAGTGCATCCGGTAAACAGGGTGCCTTATAGCGGTAGCAACCTTACTAAAATAAAACACTTTCAGGCCGTGAAGTACCAAGACAATGGTTAAAGCAAGGGGGCAAGTATGACCTTGTAAGCACAAAAGAGGCTACTAAAAGTATGGCCATTGGCGCATTGCAATTATGTCCAGGAACGTTTATATGGCTGGTTTGAGGTTATGTGAGCAGTTTTGAAACCAACCTTAAAAAAAACACATTCCTGTAACTTCTTACACAAACGTAAACTCTGGCTGGGAGACCTACACTAATTTTGGTGGGCAATTAATATATATATATACTAATACTATGCTGTAATCTCTAATTAAATATGGACCCTCGGAACTTGTGGCATTTGATTCGGACGATGAATATTTTGCTTTATGAATATTAAAGTAATAAAGATGTTATAGAAATATTTCCAAGTTTACGAAAATTTCCCGTGTTTACATGTTCAACACCTTTATATAAGTCATTAGGAGCACGATAATTCTGATGTTTACGTGTGTAGGAAGTGCAGAGAACGGCCAGGAATAAAAAAAATAATAAGCAGGACTCTCAAAATTGCCCAATTCATAATGAGCCCGCTTCAAATGTCAGGTGGATGGCGAAGGGCGACGTGAGAGAGTGGTGACAAGTGTCGAGTCGGACTAGAAAGGCTGGGCGGCAAAATGAGGGAACGAAATAATCAGAACAGAAGGAGAAATGGGATAAAGAGAGAGGAGGAACTTTGTGATAGCAACGACAGCGATAATTCGGCGAACACACGGGAGCGATGCGCGTATCGCACTGTCGCGATGTCAATGGCAATAACAATTTTGGGCAGCACCTCGTTGGCGCCAAGAATGGTAAAAGCCTTCAAAAAGATAATATTATTTCCATTTCCGTTCTGATATGAAGTAACAGTTCGAAAAAAAGTGAGACAATTAAGTGAAGCGACTTTTCAAAGACCGAATAAGACAAGTTACAGGAATTTCATACATGTACATATTTATTCCTACAAATCTCACAATCTACCACGATTGATGCGGGGGCCGCGGTGGCTGAGCGGTTAGCCTGCTCGTCACCCACCAAGATGAACCGGTCTAAACCCCCGGCCGGATTACTCCCAGATTTTGCATGTGGGAATCGTGCCGTACGATGCCGCTGGTCGGCGGGTTTTTCTCGGGGATCTCCCGTTACCCCCCCACCCTTTCAATTTGGCGCTGCTCCATACTCACCTCGATCATCCTCTCCGGCTCTCAAGACCTCGCTGTTCGGAGCCGCTCAAACCTCTTCACTCACTCACGATTAATGCGTTAGTCTACAACTCAAAATAATTATTGATGCTGTTATAGTGTAATGACAAAATATTACTTGGAAATTACTCATGCGGTTTTGTTTTTTTAGAAAAACTTGAAAACCAAAAGAGATAAAAGTTAAAGTCATACCGCAAGTTAATCGAGTGACAGATTTCGAAGACATTGCCATGTACCTGTGACGTCAACAAGCACTTAAGATGAAACCAAACTTTGTGGTAAAATGACTTTTCGAAATTTGTTTGAATCAGGTTATTAAGTTAAATACCTGATGTTTGCGCTAAGAAAAAAAAAACCTTCACAAATGCTATTTTTCAAATAATGTGACCACTTTTATCAAGGTGCTATTGATACTAACAATCAAACCATAAAAAATATCCTCTTAAACTTTAAACAATAATAAAGAGTTTTGAACGGCCTCAACTACCACTGCTGTCAGACATGATAGATGTAAACGTGGGCTCCAATGTCGCATAAGCGCCGTGAGATACCACCGAGCTGATGAGGATCCAGGAGGGAAATTAAAACTTCACAGGGCATGGGATCTTCTAGATATGCGTTTGAATTTGCCAAAATAGATACAGAGGGTTCTAACACACGAATGAGTTAAAAACGAAGCATAGCTGCTCGTGCGAAGACATAAGGAACTATATTTTCTAAAGTACGAATTTTTTTTATTTTTTAATCATGATAATTGTAATATACAAGTTACAGTCCATTCACTGTTACTTCCAACTTTCTTGAAGACCTGCAAAAGTTCTACTTATATGATATTCCTCCGCCTCACAAAACTAAAACTTAACTAAGTCTAGAAAGTCACATCAAAGGGACAGCGCACCGCATTTGTGCGCACTTATGTAATAGTATTTCGCATAGGAACTATTTATTACGAGGCATTAGCAACACATCTAATTTCTCCATGTTTTATACATATTAACTTATAAATAATAAACTGTAATTTGTGGATTAAATATACGTAAAATTTAATGTAATAAGAAATGAGGTATTTTTATGTTAACTGTAGTATAAAACGCTTGTCATACATAAGACACATAGGTAACAACCAAACACGTCATACATGGGGTGATATGTCAAAGGTCTGGTTGAAAAAGTGGAATGAGTAGACTATGCCATATTTTCTAACTTGCAAAAAGTGACTGGACTAACTCTTCTTCGCCTTTTAATATCATTATGGCGAAATAAATGTTTTTATTCACATTAAGTCGATAATTCTTTCAACGCGTTTAATGCACCTCACACAATGTATCTGGCGTCAAATGTTCTTTACTAAAATAATTTTGATTAGTTTCTTTCATTCCACTGAAACAAATAACTAGTATATATTTACAAAAACTGTTCTGCGAAGATAATGCTTTCCTAGCATGTAGGTGTTGCGGTGGCTGAGCGGTTACTCTGCTTGCCTCCCATCAAGGCGAGCCGGGTTCAATCCGCGGCCAGGCCACTCCTGGATTCTTGCATGTGGGAATCGTGCCGGACAATGCCGCTGGTCAGCGGGTTTTCTTGAGGCTCTCCAGTTTCCCACGCCCTTTTATTCCGGCGCTGCTCCGTACTCACGTAAATCACCCTCGTTGGCTCTCAAGACCTCGCTGTTATAAGCCACCTAAATCACTTCCCTTCACTTTCATAGCACGTAGGTCTAAAACATAACCACATCATATAGTGCTAGCAGCAAGACATTAAGTAACCTAACAAAAGCTTACCACGAAAAAAACTGGTAAACGTTACAGTGATATTACCAAAACTTCCTCGTTTAAAATTTAAGACATCTGGAAGTAAAATTTTTTTAATTTAAGATAATGAAAAGCATTTAAAACATTCTAAACGCCACCTACGTGCGTCTGTCGATTTGTCGACTGGGAATAAATGTTAGGAGACTTCAGTGATGAAGTTGCGTTTAGTACATACGATGTCACGTGACTGCACGAGACGTCATTTAGCTATTCGACGGTGTGCGAACAGCATCACTCTCTCTCTATAACAGCATGTGTAGCGTGAAATAAAAACGCACCCCCCGAGTGTTACTTACGTCGTTGTTTTCCGGAGGTGTTTACGTGTTGTCCCGAGGCCGGGGAACTGTCTCCGGCACGAAGTGGGGGTGTGTCTGGGAGGGAACTAGTTCCAGCCGCTGGAGAGCGCGGAGGGAGGAAATTGACGCCAGGGGACGTCCTGCTGGCGCCCTCATTGTATTGCGGTCGGCAACAGAGTTCCCGCTGTGCCGGCATTGCAAGAGGCGCCACTCATGCAAACCCCCCCAATACATGGTACAGTCCGCTCACGGTTTCTTCACAATTTTTTTTATCAAACCTTCGAACAATCACCCCGTGTATGAAGTGTTGTGTTGCTTCCTTAATACGTATTGTATCACGAACGTTTTATACTTCTGTCAAAATAAAAGTACCTTATTTTTGGTTAAATTGAAATGTAATTTGTATTTTATTTATAAATTATAATATGCTATTTATAATTAATACGAATGAAAACATTGAGAAAATAGGTGTGTTGGTAATGCGTAGTATGAAATGAGTTCTCGTGCAAAACATTATGACACTGGAGTGTGCACGAATGCGGAGCGTTGTCCCTTTGGTGTATTCATTTTAGCTTTGTCTTGCACGAGGCGGAGGAATATCCTTGAAGTAGAACTTTAGCAGGGCTTCAGAAAAATGTGAAGTAACCGTGAATGGACTAAATTATCCCAGCCCAGTTACTCATGCTCGCGAACTTGAAGTAATCCTAACAACTTGATGGCTACGGATATATCTCACATTGCGCAAACCTAAAATCAAGTACAGCATTTGAATTTCTTGATGTGTATATTTTAATGGTGACAAGATATTTTAATGTTGGTAACACTCGTATAAATCAATAGTTTATAAAGCCTATAGTTCTCAATCTAATTTTACTTTTTTGGCTGAAAGTTAGAGATAAAATTTCTCTAAAATGTAAATATGTTCAAATAACTGCTTTAAATAAATTTATTTATATCAGCTTATCATTATTGGTTGAAATTTATGTAATATGCTATGGTAAAACAGCATTTTTTTTTAAACAAAGAAGCATTCAAGGAAATAAAATTCTGTTAAATTTTATAATTTTTTTTTAAATTTTCTTACTGTAATAATTTTTGCATGTGTACTGATTTTATAGATCATAAACATTGCTATTCTAAAGCTGTCAACAATGTTTTGTTCGAAAACTATATATAGTATTAACTATTCCTGCACACGATGGTTTTATTTTCAATCATGTTATCGCTTAGGAAAAAGGAAAATTTGGAAAAATTAATAATTTTAAATGGAAGGAAAATATGTCGTATAGTAGTTACTTACCACGTACCATTCATAACTTCTGACACGATTTTCAACGTTTATTAGCCACTTGTATAGTTTTACGAATTTCTTACTGGAATGAAAGTATTTATAATAAAAGAGCTTATCTAATGGCAGTAACGTTAATATAGGGATGGAATTAACTTCCATTAGAATTCATCTGGCGACAGACTTTGTTAAACACAAGAACGCAAGAAATAAAAACGTCAATCAAGCAATAATACTAATGTATATCGACAAATTTTCTCAAAATTCCCTGCTACTGATATCGACTCCCATTCCCTACTTAACTTTGTAACGCATGGATAGTGCTCGTCGGCGAATGTTTACTTGTTTTTAAATGCTGTGTTTTACTTTGTTTTATATGTAGTGCTTATTAGGAGACTGGCGATCAAAATAAGATTTTCCAGTGTTATATTGTGGATACGAAGCTAAATATAAATGTCAACCCATCTGTCTATAAATTTGTACGACGAAAAATGATACATAGCGTGACAATCTGTGCTATTACAAGCAAAAATATTCTAAAATATGCTCGACTCCAAAAAAAAATTTGTTTCGGTATTACGAAAAAAAACTTTGACCAATAAATCTTTTGTGTATTTTAATGCTCCAAAGGAATTATTTATTTCATTCAATTTTATATTATCTTGTAACAAAAATTTTATTCAGCTATTAGTCGAATTTTGTACAGTAAACAATGTAATTTGGTACCATCAGCTATGACAGTAAATGTTTTTTTCTCACCTTACGCGTCGAGGTCACAGAATTGACCGAGATTTCGGCAGAAATTTCAGTCGCCGTCTTCAGTTTGCTAGTGACCTCTGGTGTTTTGTTACATGTCAGGCCAAAAACGCTTCAACCACCAAACGGTTTTACGAACATTATTTCAAGGCCGTATTTGCAGGATAACATGTCCGTGGTTTGAAAATCAATCGTTATCCGTTTCCGAAGTCAGCATTTGTGCAAATCATCCTTAGAGGGGAGAAGAATTCTCTTCTTACAATTACCCCAAAGAACAAATGGAAAATGTATGAGGTAAACAAGTGTGTAGTGACGGAAAAAATATAAGGGGGAATATAAGTATATCACGAAAACAGAAACTTAGTGGGTACGTCAATAAAATTTAATACTCAATTCGCCCTTTATTCTGTTACGTGTTGTGACGGGGAACAGAACCATGGGATAAAAGTCGAATGCATCTGAGAGAAACGAGTTTGATTATCGCGAATATGTCGTTCGGACCGCTCATGGCGGTCACATTGAACATTTATGAATGTATTTTTAAACAAACTTCACTGTTTCACGGTTCAGTTTATTGGTCAATCAAGGTTGTAGGTTGTTCGGTTTTGATATATACCTTCAAAATTAGGGTATTCTTTCATACTCATCCTGAATATTCGCGTGCAGTGCTGAATGGAGAACTACCTTATTTCAACCTATAAGTTAGAAGTAAACTGGTGCTCAGATAATTATTATACCCGACTTTCATGACAAAGTAGTTTACACGCTACCAGAACTGTCACTTTAGTATTATTT
>NQII01004402.1:0-34857 GCA_002778355.1 Clitarchus hookeri
CTACCAGGGTCAGCTACTTGTATAGATGCTACCAGTATCAGATACTTGCCCGTACTGTACAGACGTTACCAGTATCAGATACTTGCCTGCACTGTACAGACGTTACTAGTATCAGCTACTTGCCCGCACTGTGCAGACGCTACCAGGATCAGCTACTTGTATAGAAGCTACCAGTATCAGATATTTGTTCGCACTGTACCGACGCTACCAGTGTCAGATACCTCCCTGCACTTTACAGACGTTACCAAAATCAGATACTTGCCTGCACTGTACAGACGTTACCAGTATTAGATACTTGCCCGCATTGTACAGACGCTACCAGGATCAGATACTTGTATAGACGCTACCAGTATCAGATAATTGCCCACACTGTACAGACGTTACTAGTATCAGATACTTGCCTGTACTGTAAAGACGTTACCAGTATTAGATAATTGCCCGCACTGTACAGACGTTAACAGTGACAGATACTTTCCCACAATGTACAGACGTTACCAGTATCAGATACTTGCCTGCACTGTACAGACGTTACTAGTATCAGCTACTTGCCCGCACTGTGCAGACGCTACCAGGATCAGCTACTTGTATAGAAGCTACCAGTATCAGATATTTGTTCGCACTGTACCGACGCTACCAGTGTCAGATACCTCCCTGCACTTTACAGACGTTAACAAAATCAGATACTTGCCTGCACTGTACAGACGTTACCAGTATTAGATACTTGCCCGCATTGTACAGACGCTACCAGGATCAGATACTTGTATAGACGCTACCAGTATCAGATAATTGCCCACACTGTACAGACGTTACTAGTATCAGATACTTGCCTGTACTGTAAAGACGTTACCAGTATTAGATAATTGCCCGCACTGTACAGACGTTAACAGTGACAGATACTTTCCCACAATGTACAGACGTTACCAGTATCAGATACTTGCCTGCACTGTACAGATGTTACCAGTATTAGATTACTGCCCGCGCTGTACAGACGTTAACAGTAACAGATACTTTCCCACACTGTTCAGACGTTACCAGTATCAGATACTTGCCCGCACTGTACAGACGTTACCAGTATCAGATAGTTGCCCGCACTGTACAGACGTTACCAGTATCAGATACTTGCCCGCACTGTACAGACGTTACCAGTATCAGATACTTGCCCGCACTCTACAGACGTTACCAGTATTAGATAATTGCCCGCACTCTACAGACGCTACCAGTATCAGATACTTGCCCGCACTGTACAGACGTTACCAGTATCAGATACTTGCCCGCACTGTACAGACGTTACCAGTATCAGATACTTGCCTGCACTGTACAGACGTTACCATTTTTAGATAATTGCCCGCACTGTACAGACGTTAACAATGTCAGATACTTGCCTGCACTGTACAGACGTTACCAGTATCAGATACGTGCCCGCACTGTACAGACGCTACCAGGATCAGCTACTTGTATAGTCGCTACCAGTATCAGATAATTGCCCACACTGTACAGACGTTACTAGTATCAGATACTTGCCTGCACTGTACAGACGTTACCATTTTTAGATAATTGCCTGCACTGTACAGACGTTAACAGTGTCAGATACTTGCCTGCACTGTACAGACGTTACCATTTTTAGATAATTGCCTGCACTGTACAGACGTTAACAGTGTCAGATACTTGCCTGCACTGTACAGACGTTGCCAGTATCAGATACTTGCCCGCACTGGACCGACGCTACCAGGATCAGATACTTTCCCGCACTGTACAGACGTTACCAGTATCAGATACTTGGTGCACTGTACAGACNCCTGCACTGTTCATATGTTACCAGTATTAGATAATTGCCCGCACTGTACAGAGGTTAACAGTATCAGATACTTTTCCGCACTGTTCNTACAGACGTTAACAGTATCAGATAATTGCCCGCACTGTACAGACGTTACTAGTATCAGATACTTGCATGCACTGTACAGACGTTACCAGTATCAGAAACTTGCCCACACTTTACAGACGTCACAAGTATCAGCTACTTGCCCGCACTGTGCAGACGTCATCAGTATCAGCTACTTGCCCGCACTGTACAGACGCCAGAAGTAGCTGGAATCCCGTCACTCTCCTCCTTCTGCTGTTCCCATTTCGGGTGAGCGACTGGAAGCCTGTCCTTCAGGCGCCAGGAGTTCCGGCATCTCGTCTTCCTAGATGCCTGCTCTTGGGCCGACGGCACGGCACGCAGCCGGCGGGAGAAGGAATTAGTGACGGCCTGGCTGTGTACTACATATTACAAACACATGAGGCACGCATAGGCCAACGCGCAACTGATAGTACGGAGACCATCGCCGGCCGCTGCGAATTCACCCGCCAGGACTTGTGGTGCTAAAGCTGGGTTCACAATAAAAATATGTACGCACAGAGCACAGAACATTGCAGTTGAACATCCACACGACCAGAATTCTTGTGCAAAATTGTCTCACAATTGACTACTTCTCTATTATTACTAGCCAATGAAATATTGAAGCGAATTTGACGTCAGTTGGTAACGTTCATAAATAATGGATTTCCGAGAGAGATTGTGATATTGAGTTTTAAATTTACAGGGATTAAAATTTTTAGCATTTCTACTTTTATTTATCGTCTTTGCTTTGCAATCGAAAATATGTGACTAACGTATATACATTTCTTCGAATAAATTGTTAACCTGTTCTATACTCTAAATTAATATTTTGCTACTTTTCTTTATTTCTGTAGCCTAACAGTTGCCCGCAATGTACAGACGTTAACAGTGTCAGATACTTGCCCGCACTGTACAGACGTTACTAGTATCAGATACTTTCCTGCACTGTTCAGACGTTACCAGTATCAGATACTTGCCCGCACTGTACAGACGTTACTAGTATCAGATACTTGCCTGCACTGTACAGACGTTACCAGTATTAGATAATTGCCCGCACTGTACAGACGTTAACAGTGTCAGATACTTGCCCACACTGTACAGACGTCACAAGTATCAGCTACTTGCCCGCAATGTACATACGCTAAAAAATCAGCTACTTGCACACTACTTGCATTTTAAATAAACAACCTCGTTGAAAATTTTATACTTTCCTCTGATTGGATATTGATGCATGGGCTTGCACAAGAAATGAAATATAACAATTTCCTTAGTGTAAAATGTAAGTAACTCTTATTCTCATGACCTGTTATGCGCAGTTTCGGATCAATAGTTTCGAAAACATGGCGGTCAAATCTTGTGCACATGACCCGTCTTCTGTGCTTACTGCTGTGCTCTCGATTGTGAACCAGGCCTAACGGTAGAGGGTAACGCCGCGGCAGAAGGCGAGGGTGGCGAGGTAGCAGGTTGTCATGGATGTGTGTGCGCGTGTCACTGCGACAGGTGTTGGCGCTGGACGCCGACGCGGGAGACAACGGTCTGGTCCAGTACAGCATCCGGTCCGGCAGAGGAGGCGTGAGCTTCCAGATACACCCAGACAGCGGCGAGGTGCACGCCACGCAGCCACTGCTCCCAGGACAGGAGTTCCAGCTCAGGGTGAGTCCGCCGCTCTCGAGGCTCCTTAAACAAACACTTCTGTAGTAGCTCGCTCTTCCATTCGCTGGAACGCTGGTCCCGCACGAGTGCCGAGTCACTCGCCCTACCTGTTTACACGGGGATAGTAATTATGTTAAATATTATGAACTTACACCTTCGCTATACTATGTCGTCACAGAAAACCCAAGTCTCAGACATTAAACAAACACGAAAAACGAGACAAGAGTGGCTGTAGTCAAAATTTATAAGTAAAAACACATAATAAATTCCACAAGGAATTTTTATCTGATAAACAACAAAATACAAAAACAAAAAATTAAATTACTGAACGAACAATCAAACGGAAAACTGGAAAAAACCCAAGGACAACAGGATGATGATGATGACACAGATGAAAAGTTGGTTTCAATAAAACTGAAGCAGTGGAAAATACGAGGCACAACACAACTAAGACGTTTCGGGAATTGACATCTGGTCCTGTCTTCATGGCGAGACGACATATTGCTGCAATGGAGTACGTTAGAGATATATTTCACCTAATCAATCATCACCCCCATTGCAATGAATCTTTCAAACAACTCACGTGCCTGTTGCCGGTCACGTTATCTCGCCCCTGCGTGTTCATCTTGCAGGTGCGAGCGGAGGACAGGGGCGCCCCCAGGCGGTGGTCCGAGGCGAGGGTGACTCTGCAGGTCGTGGCAGCTCCTCAACATTCAGCTCGGGCTCCGGTCGTCGCCAACCCCCAGCAGAGCGTGCGCGTCATGGAGGCCGACCCCGCCGGCTTCCTGGTCGCCGTCGTGCAGACCTCGCTCCTGCACCAGCACCAGCCCCTCTTCTACGACATCATCGGTGAGCCGCCCCTGGGTTAACGCTGTTCAAGTTGCAACTCTTTTTTTTCTTCTCTATTTTTAACATATCTCTCGATTTTGTGATACAATATCGATAGCTATTTGATTTAAAAATTCCGAACAAGTTTAAAACTAACTTCAGCATATTTTCCTAGGAGAATTATCAGCCTATTTAACTTTAAATATTGTGCCAAACAAATTTTAAAAAGTTATACGAGTACAATGATTGATTTCAGCTGAAGTGTTTGTTGAAGTCTTAGGAACACAACGAATAAATTTCTTTAAAGTTTGGTAAGTTGTTCGCCGGCGATTAGAATTTAACTGCCGGCGATGTTTTTTATTTTAATTTTATTTTAAAACTTAAATAAAATGACGCCCGGGCCAATTGAATAATTTCCACGAAATTTGTTTATATTATATTAATGACATCAGCAATTCTTTTGAACTGTAGCAAAATATGATGATCATGCAACATTTAAAAATGTCATGGTAAGATATAAAAATTAAAAATTATTGTAACTTTTGTAATTAAATTTTGTATATAAATTTTCCATGTTATTTATACTTTTATCAAACCGCTATTCTATGTAATAAAACAGATTGATAAAATACCCCAAAAATGAGTAAAGTAATTTTAGGTACTTGAACGCCCTTACGGCTTTTGCTTACCTGGAGTTTTTTATAAGCCATTCGAGGAACAGAAGTGAGGGAACGATAAGGACTACACCTACCAGCTGACCTATCACCTTGGCATAGCGACTAGAGTGTTTTCCTCCCACCAATGCGAGGCGGGTTCGATTCCCAGCGGGGCCGCTCCTGGATTTCCGCACCTGGGTATCGTGCCGGACGTCGCCGCTGGTCGGCGGGTTTTCTCGGGGATCTCATATTTCCCAAATCCTTGTATTCCGGTGCAAATACAAACTCTCCTCCCGGCACCCTCATCCGCTCTCAAGACGCCGTTGTTTAGTAAATGTCAAATATCTCCACTCCACCTGTGTGACTTTAATCGGTAACACAATTATTATATTAGTGCAAAGTCTGCAGCAGCAGCCTCAACACTAGTTTTAAGTGTTTCCAGTCATGTGTTGTGCAGGTGTTGACGATGGCATGTGTAGTGCAGTTGTTTACGATGGCTTGTGTTGTGCTAGTGTTGACGATGGCGTGTGTTGTGCAGGTGTTGACGATGGTGTGTGTTGTGCAGGTGTTGGCGATGGCGTGTGTTGTGTAGGTGTTGACGATGGCGTGTGTTGTGCAGGTGTTAGAGATAGCGTGTGTTGTGCAGGTGTTGACGATGGTATGTGTTGTGCAGGTGGAGACGATGGCGTGTGTTGTGAAGGTGTTGGCGATGGCGTGTGTTGTGAAGGTGTTGGCGATGGTGTGTGTTGTGCAGGTTGTGACTATGGCGTGTGTTGTGCAGGTGTTGACGATGGCGTGTGTTGTGCAGGTGTTAGCGATGGCGTGTGTTGTGCAGGTGTTGACGATGGTATGTGTTGTGCAGGTGGAGACGATGGCGTGTGTTGTGCAGGTTGTGACTATGGCGTGTGTTGTGCAGGTGGAGACGATGGTGTGTGTTGTGCTAGTGTTGGCGATGGCGAGTGTTGTGCAGGTGATGACGATAGTGTGTGCTGTGCAGGTGGTGATGATGGCAAGGAGTTTCACATCGGACGTGACAAGGGCAACATTCTGCTGGCGCGACAGCTCGACCACGAGACCAAGAGCGAGTACTCACTCAACGTCAGCGTCACCGACGGCGCGCACGTCTCCTATGCCCAGGTACTCAGGACCACCCACAGATAGCGGAAAATGAGGTATTTTGTCCCAGGCCTCCAATTGCAACGGGCACCTTCAAAACCTGTAGATTAAAAAAAAATTTCCAGCAATGCAAATTTCACCCATACAATAATGTGCACAATTAAGAGCATTTCTCACTATGTGTTTAGAAACCCCTTTTTCTTCTTAAATATAAACAATTTTTAGTTTAACATCAAACACTCTAGTCTGCCTCACCAATGAGTGCACTTTTTTGACAGCTCCAGAAGTATATTTTCTGTTGACATACTGGGCCAGTTGACAGTCAGATAAGTATGTTTAATAAATCTTTGGCTGGGAGAGACGCCCGTGTATCCAATAAAACAGCTGTAGAAATTTTACACTCTAAGCCCGAATCAGAGAAATAACGATCACTCTTCTTCTGTCGTTGCGTCTACTCTGCTCTCGGGGAGGGGGGGTTGGTTACTGAAGCGCGGCTCTGCCTGCCTTAAGTCGCCGGGAACCTCTGTATTGTGGCGGTGTGCTGTCTCACATGCACTGCGCAGCCACTTCTTAGGAAAGGCGCCTAGACCGAGCCGTGCCACCGAGCTGCATGCTGAGTGCTAAAGATTGTTCGTGGTAAACTTAGCACTTTCGAAAAAAAAAATCTTAGTAAAAAAAATTATTTTGCGTAAGCTACGTACATACAAGGCAAAGCAGACGCTAACATGCTGGCTACCAGTTAAGTTGGCAGTGAATTAAGTAAAGTAGTTCGAAGACTTGATGATGTATTGTAATCTATTCTACCGTTACTTCACACTTCTCTGAATCCTTGATAAAGGTTTACTTCCAGGATATTCGTCCACCTCGTGCAAACTAAAACGAGTCAAGAAAATCAAACCAAAAAACAACGCACCGACTTCGTGAGTACTCAGTTGTAATAATATTTTTCATAACAACTATAACTTACTAGGTGCTACCGAAACACACGTATTCTCACTGTTTTATTTCACATTTTTTAAAAATTAAATGTTATAATTCAAAAATTAATTAAATGTGAAACTTTATTTTAACTAAAAATAATACACTTTGACGTTAACAGAGGTATTAAACGTTTGTTATACATGACAAACTTAGAAAATAACTAAACACGTAATATATAGGATGATTTTTCGAAGGTTTGATTCAAAAAGTGTGAATAAACCGCGAATAGACTATACGTGTTTAATTTTTATATTTATGGCTACTGATGGCAGTGTTTCTTATTTAATACGCAAAACAGTATACATTTACATATTATCGTTACATTTACTTATCTGAAAATAGGACGTTTTGGCTTCAATACAGTATGAATAAAGTGATCAGGTTCACGGCAATTTTAATGTTATGTATGATTTATGGATACAAAATGAGAGTAAAAATATATACTAAGCAGGGATTTGAAAGTGCTCAATCAACAAGAGTGGAAAAATGAAGTAGAGTGTGCGCCCTAGGTGCGAAGTAGTATCTCCGTGTTCCAACATTGGACTGCTCTTCAGCCAATACATTTTTCATAAACGACGTGTAAAGTATTTGAGGTTATAACACTGTTTATATAATCAAGTGATTTGGGACGTTTGTATACTTTCTCTAAATAATCTTTAGTGTCATTAGATTAAATTCAAATTTGGTAAAAGTAATTTATATAAATAGAAGTGCTTGTATTTTGTAAATTAAGATAACTCGTTGTTCTTCAGTCAAGGTATAGAACGTAAAAAAAAAAACAAGCACTTTCATCACTTTTGACTATGTGACTTTGGCAGTTGAATAGGTTTTGGGTGGGTTAATGTTGGGTACATGCGCAGAAGACGAAAACCGGCTACCTCATCTTTAGTTTACGGTATTCCCTAGGCCTTCGCTGAAAATAGCACAGTATGAAGGCGAAAAGATGACAGTTCTGGATTTACCTTTCCTGGTGTGAGCAGCAACACTTCCGTAATGTCATCGGAGTGTGTGTAACATTGAAAAACTAGAATTATAACGACTCGGGAGTCTAGTGAGTTAAAGCTGCTCGTGTTAAAGCGAGCACTTTTGAAAGACTTGCTTAAGATCTTCTTTTAAGCACTCTCTGGTATCATTCCACCAGACGTAACATCAACGTTGCCCCGCCTGTTCACTTTATGCATGCGCCATACAGCGAAAATGTGAAACTATTAGAAAAGGGAACTAATTACAAACTTGCTAAGTCTTACACTTGTATGCATAAACATATTATTTTAACTTTACTATACCTCCTACATATATCTCTCCAGCTAGCTTTTCGTACTTTTCCTTAATGTCAGGAAAGGTTATGCAGGATGTCCGAAAAGTATTTCCCTAATTACAAACTTTATTATATCCGCTATATTTAAGATATAAATGTTAAACTTGTGCCTTAATAAGTAATTACAGTATTCACAAATGTTCATCTAACAATTTCATTTCAACATTAAAGTATGTAGATACATTCTCTCTGTCGTCACCAATTTCACTCGGCGCATGACAGTCAGTGTGCCTGATTAAATACATGCTGGTAGTGACAGGAACATGTGAAAGTGCTCGCTCAACTGTGAATAGCATTCGACTCATATTTAATGGAGGAGGTGAGTGGAAAAATTTTGGCGGCTCTTAAAATCGAGGTCTTGAGAGCCGATAAGGGTCAAGTGCGGTGAGTATAGAGCAGTACCGGAACGCATGGGAGGGGGTAAACGGGAGATCCCACCCGTCGACCAGCGGCATCGTCCGGCACAATTTCCACGTGCGAGAATCCGGGAATCGAACCCGGTTCGCCTAGGTGGGAGGCGAGAATTGTAACCACTACACCACCGCGGCCCCAACTAGTATTTAGCGCGTGCGATGAACGGTGGAGAGTGTGTAGTGAGTGATGGTGTCGCAGGTGAAGGTGAGCGTGCTGGACAACAACGAGCACGCACCTCGCTTCACGCAGCCGCAGTACGCCGTGGACGTGTCGGAGGCCGTGCCGAGCGGCACCGCCATACTGCAGCTGCGCGCCTCAGACGGCGACCGGCTACAGCGACTCTCCTACAGCGTTCACCTGGCTCGTGACGTGGCGTCGGCGGCCGTCTTCCGCGTCGACCCGGCCAGCGGCGCCGTCTACCTCAACGCCAGTCTCGACAGGTGTGTCAACCCCCCTCCCTAGAGACGCAGAAGTCGGGCGAGTCCACTGCCGCTGAACGAAGGGGTGGCGTTGTTCAGTTCAATAGTGACAGCGGCCGAGTACGGTTGCGCGAGAGTTGTTCCGATAGTGCATACTACTTGTCTAAATACGTAAGTCACGCATCGCACTATCTAACAACGCGGCAGTAGGGGGCGATGTTATCAGCTTGGTATGTAAAGCGTCAGCAGTGTCATGTGTTTTCCCTCCCAACAGCGGCGAGAGTTTGGGAGATCCCTCTCTTAAACTGCGTCCCCTAACTTCCTTCCCTTAATACTGCGCAAAGAATACTTTTTCATTTGAATTGAACCATACATGCCTCTCTCCAGGGCGGCGTTCCAAATCATTACTCTTGGAGTAAACATTTCTCTTTGACTGTCCCGAAACACTTTGCTCTTGGCAGTGTCCAAAAACTGCAGAGTAATTATTCCAAGCATCTTGCCAGAGTAAAAATTTTACATGCACTCTTCCAGTGAACGAAACAAAGTGGAAGGAAATGTGGATATTATGTTTACACACACGGGAAAAATTAAAATGACGAGTGATAAAATTTGTACTTTTATTTAAAAGTTAACTTGTATAAAGGATGCATTTTTAGAAGTAATATTTATGAGTTACTTATGGTGAGTAAATCTGTTTATGTATATAATTATTTTTTTTTTTAAATAAAGAATCTGAGGAATTTGATAAATATGTTTCGGAATCTATATTAGTTGTTTAATAAGTACATATTTGTAAACACAGCATGCTATTTACATTATGCTCGTTGCACAACCACGTTAAATTTTGCTTTCCTCAGCTGTTACTCTCTGTTACTTTACTCTCGGAGTAACGTTTTGAAACGCCACCCTGTGGAGTGTTCCTGCTTTTACTCCATGTCAGGAGCGGATCTACAGCTCGACCAAGCTAAGTGTGCATTTGCGGGGCAAGGGGAGGGGGGTTGGTGACACTCTAGCGCCAATATAGCTGTTGAGAGGGGAAGGACAGAGGCGAGTAAGGAGAATTCGATAGTGTACATCTGCCGACATGAATTTACGCAACTTCAACAGACACCAGCCCACACAAAAGCATCAACACGGCAACGCCTATTAGTCAACGTTGTGCCACAACTTACTGTCATTACGTCATTTATCACCCGCAGCCGAGCGGTTTACCTCAACCTGTAGGAGGAAAGGGTAGTAAGGAAAAGGGAAGGGAGATAACGGCGTGACCTTGTGTAGTTCCCTTATTTTCATGAAGTACACTTGGCTTGGTCGAGCAATAGACTTTCGGTTTGAATTGCGGGATGGCTCGCGGGGCTACACCGCACCTCCGAAACTTTGATCGGCGTTTTCTCAAAAACGGTTTACCGGAATGAGTTAGGACAAGAGGGCCTTGTATCTTCATTTTGCCATGGTTAGTAATAATTTGCCTCGAATATTTAATTACCATCTATTGTTTCAAAGTTTTCTGCGGAAATATGGCGACTACCCATACTTAAGAAACGAATTAAACTGATTTACAATCTCCGTTTCATAAAACATTATTCCTATTTTTGTCGCTCCATCTGAAGTACTCTGATATTTTTAGTCGCGCATTTGAAACTTCGTTTCTCAAAGCCGCATAACTCCCTTAATATTCACCACCATATTTTTCTTAAGGAATTTAACTTCCAAAATTTTTCACGCGAATTCTGGTCTGCCATGTATTTTAGAGTGTAAGAAGGCATTATTGATTTGTCCATCTGTCATGGATCATGTTGTATATAAAACACTGCAATAGTGACAAATCATAGCTACAGTACTAGTATTTACTATATGCCTGTCTTATAATTTATGCTGCTGCTAGGCAATGCCCCCGGGTTTACGTTGCTTACTCCAACTGAACTTGTTCAAAATGGGAATAAACCTTTTTCACTATGACCCAGACAATAAAATTCAGTGCACGAATTTGAATAGTCACTCAGTAACTGGATACAGATGTGGTCATCAAAATAATATTAACTGCGACACTACACGTAATCTTAATCAGTACGTAATCCATATCGTGGATTACGTCTCATACATGACATGGGATTACATATGCAGGTAAATCACGATATTCATGAGTATATATATATATTCAATATTTTTGCAAATCTCTCTCTAGCAGAGAAAGTACGTAGAAAGATACACGCCAAAGAAAAGTTTCTGCTTTTATCTGGAACCTTATGATGCTAGATTAGACATTCAAATGCATTCTATTTATTTTATAAAACCGTCCTTAGATGCAACTAGCAGTTCTAGTGGGAGTATTTTCAGCTAGGAAATCTGCACGTTTAGCAGAAAACATATTCTGTTGTAAAGGATCGCGATGATAGTCCAGAATGCTGAGATACTACTGTCCTTTGATCTTCCCATGCAGGATTTTAAAAAATTCCATATTTTGTCTAGATGTCGCGCCTCACCACTTCACAGAGCAATTTACAAGTTTTGCAGTACACTGAGAAAAGGTTTTCCTTAAATAAATTTTTTTGGCGCAACCAAATTAATTGTTTTATAGGGGCAACGAAATATTTTGTTTTTTAAACCAAATAGTTTGCCTCAAACTAAAATTTGGTTGGTGCAACTGAAGATTTGTTTTGCAATACGTATATTAAACAGTTTAGATTAAAATAATTTAAAAAATGTAAGCCCGACCGAGATTCGAAACTAGACCGTTTGTACCCGAACACTACAACCTAACAACATAAGCTGAACTTACTACTGGTGAAGTTGGAATACTCTTGAACTTTGAATTACTGGACAACGTACGTAAAATATATATTTAGTTTTACAGTTTATAAGCTCACTCTTCCTTTCAACAAAATATTTTGTTAAGGCAACTAAATATATTTTTGCCGCTATAGAAACACGTATTTTGTTGGCAGGAACTGAAAATGTTGTTCATTCTAGGAAGGAAGGAAACAATCAACTTGATAGGCTTCTGCGAGACTTATCCAATATCAAACATGTTTTGCGGTCTGAAATAATACAAATAGTTTCTGAAAAATGATCACGTAGTGTAGGTACGCCTCATTGGCTCGTTCACAAGCTGTCGCTATCAACATTAGAGAGCATTAAGTACGTGTAAGTAGGGATAACGGAAGTAGGAATATAAGTATGGAGGAATGAGATATGTACGAATGAGGGATGAATAACGCAGGGATGAGGGATATGGGTATGAAGGGTTGGTTGCAGGGAGGTGCAAGAGCAGTATTTACTTATGGTGTGTGTGCGAGATAACGGATAAATAAATATATGTTAGGTGGGATTATATGTGTAGTACAAATGATGAAAAATGCAGGGATAAGAGATATAGGTATCATGGGGGTTTGCAGGGATGTGCAGGAGGAGTAACGTGCCGGTGGTATGTGTGCGAGGTGATGGATGTAGGAACAAAGGAATAGAAGAATATCTGTGTGAATGAGGGATGGGTAATACAGGTATGCAGGGATGAGGAATGTGGGTATGACACATGTTTGCAGGAGGGAGGTGCAGAAGAATTGCATGCTTGTGGTATGTGTGCGAGATGAGTAATATAGGAATATAGGTATAGAGGAAAGAGATCCGTCGAATTAAAGATGGATAATGCAGGTATGGTGGGATGAGGACAGTTTGTATGACTTATATTTTCAGGGTGGTGCAGGAGTAACATGTGCTGGTGGTATGTATGCATGAAGAGGGATGTAGAAACGTATGTATGAGGAATGAGATATGTGCTAATAAGGAGTGGGTAATGCAGGTATGCAGGGATGAGGAATGTCGGTATGATGCATGTTTGCAGGGAGGTGCAGGAACAGCATGTGCTGGTGGTATGTGTGCGAGACGAGGGGGCACCCTCGAAGCGCGACTACGCCCGCCTCGTGGTCACGGTGCACGACCACAACGACCACCCACCAGAGTTCCCCCAGCACCTGGTGGAGGCGCGGGTCCACGACACCGCTGCCGTGGGCTCCGTGCTGGCCCGCCTCGTCGCCGTCGACCGCGACCGAGGCCACAACGCCCGCCTCACCTACTCCATTGGCTCAGGTAGGCCGCCCTCCCCCACTGTCTGCATTGCATGCTGCATGCTCGTGTCGCACGGCGCGCAGTGGGACCAAGCATGCTGAGTCGAGGGGAAAAAGATGTAATTGCCTCAATGTGATTTACATGGTAATAAAATTTGTAAAGCTGCTGTAATAACGAAAAGCACGATTTCAAATTGAACAGAAGATTAGGGAGTTCCATAATTACAAAAAGCTGTTACTGGGACTCGTCAATCTTGTTCACATTGACAGTGTCGTCGCTGCTGTTGTCTAACGCACAACGGACATCCTGTTTCCGAAGCTTGTCCAGGAGCTACTTTTCGAACTGTGTGGCATTCTTCTCCGACATTTGCCTGAGTGAAGAAATAAGCTGGTGCGAGGATATGAGCAGCACGTTAAGGACATCTTAATTGGTTTTTATTCTAGATGCCTTCCGGGAAAGACTTCTCTGTACTTTTTATAATATATTTTTCTAGCCTCTTGTGCCTCCTCGCTTAGCTGACCAACGGGGACAAAATCATGGCGGATGATGTCTGGACCAATGATTGGGATTTGTTCAATTGCCGGGGCCATGGCGTACCATGGGTATTTCTGTACAAATAGCTGTGCTGTCTCCAATGCATACATGCGATACTTTCCCACGTCTATTTCGTGGCCACAAGATGTCGCTTGCAATTACTGTGCTGAATATTTTGATGATGTCAATGTCAACACCAGTAATACTTGCCGATAAAGCCAGATTCTTAAAAAAAAACGCCTTGAAGTATTCTCATCATTTGTGTTGCCAAAGCCCGGTTTTGGGTTGTCTTCTACTGTTCCCATATCTTTTTTGAACTGTTTTGAATTGTTTTCTTGGTCTTCGAGATAATATTCTTCTGCTCGATGCCCCGAGCTTGCCATTTCTCAAGCGGAAGTTTATATGAAAGATGGAGCAAACACTCAAAGAACGTAATGTGTACATG
Source organism: Clitarchus hookeri (assembly GCA_002778355.1). NCBI lineage: Eukaryota > Metazoa > Arthropoda > Insecta > Phasmatodea > Phasmatidae > Clitarchus > Clitarchus hookeri. Next base: position 14,309 of record NQII01004402.1, read on the forward strand.
AAGCATGGATAAGCCGATGCTGAGTCTTGAAGAGTCGAATACCTTCGGACGCAGCACTTTCTCTATGTTGTTGAAGTCTTCAGAGGTAAGATTACAAAGGAAACACCTCTGAGTAGATGAAGTTCCTCTAACGGCATTGCACAATTTGCCATCAATAATAGTGAAAAGCATGCTGTAAATATCTTAAATTTTTCGGCCGTCTAATTCGCCAATAAAAGGATAGCATTGTTGTATTTGCCGTTTGATGTGATCCTGTTCCATTTTTTAAATATCTGCTCTTTCAAATTGGAACTGCAATCGGATGGGCCTACAGTACAGTGTTGACGAAGTTCGTGAATTTTGCCAGAAAGCAGTTGGCCCTCGTCCTTCCTGGTTGTCATAAATTATATGTTAGATACAAAGGAAGAAAAGAAGATGTTCGAGTCTGTACTACCGGAGTTACTTGAAAATGTTTTCTTGTATTCTGATTGTGGAGAATCGTCGAATCCTCACTTGCAATGAGGGTTTGTTTTAAACTGTGAACTGCATTGTGATATACATACTTCTTAGCGTCCAGAAGATGAAAGGCAGGTTAACTTCAGCCACAGTTTCTAATAGCATTATATATTTTTGGGGGAAAACAATGTTTTCTAGCTTTCTGAATGTTTTTATAAAAGAGGAAAGCCTCTGTTTATCATGCTCTGAAATAATGTTGTATTAATGTCTGGTGAGCTGAGCATCAGTTCCACATGGCAAGCACTTCCGTTTCTGTGAGCTGCTTCGCTGGTGAACTAGAGAATCTTTTGTAAGCTTCTTGATATTTCAAAGCTCGCGTAGGTGATTTTGCTGTTATATCTTTATCACAAGAGCGCAAGCTCATTTGAGTGGCAAAGAAAGCTCATCACTTGAATATGTGTTTCACAATTTTTCTGTTTTCAGTAGTTTTGTCCTATGACATCGAAGCTCTTCGTAAGTCGAACCATGCGTTTTCTAGTAGTGACCATTTTGTAGTTTGGAAACCCTGCTGATGGATCTAGCCAGTCCTTGTTCTTGCCTAAAAACTTTCTTCCATCCTACGAGCTTGCTCCCATCTGTTCTTAAAATCGGATACGTAAAATGAAATTAGCTTTTTGAGAGCAGGAATACATCCGCGTGTGCATTTTATCTTGATTCGGACAAAGTCTTTCAAAACAGTAACTTGCTCCTGTATTTGTACATGCCTAGACTGCCTCGTCGTGGTATCATAAAGTTCTCTTCTAGTTATGAAAAAATCATCAGCGCAACCTGATTCTGCAAAGAAAGACATACCAATGTTTTGGGTCTTTAGATCACGAGTACTTGGCAAATCGATTTTTAGAAGATGTCGACTTTTTAAACCACTACCGTTTGAAAATGAGCAGATATAAGCAGCGCTTGTATACAGTTACGGCAAGTATATTGTGTAAACTGATTATAAATGTCACGATGCGGAACATGATATGCTCTGATCTATATACTAAAACCTTCAAGAAACGTTTCCCTTTTTCACATTTATGGTACATTGCCTTTACGGTTCCATTAATAGGCAACTAAATTCACAAAAACTATATGTAATTGCACGGAAATGTGCTTACGTGATGGGAATGAAATAATGTTAAGCCACACCTTGTTGTTTAAGCCGCAGACGACATTATCATGCATTTAAAGACTTCCCAGGTAGAGAGCTTCCTTCTCACTGATCCATGCATGCTCAAGTTCTGACATGTGTTGTGACGTTAGCTGCATTCCAAAGACCTCGTGACTATTACAAACGTCCGGTGCAGGAATTTATCGATCATTTGAATATAACATACTGTTACTTTAGTAACATTCATTTTTTCCCAAGGATAGTGCGGTTTGCCCCCACTGTGCGGTGGCTGGTCAACAGGAAGACTGGCTGTCTTCACTACCAGAAATGTTTCGTATAGGATGTTCACAGTAAAGTGGGCACTTCAAACCTTTGCAAATTGTTAACATGCAGTGAATTTTTATATTCACAGTAGCTTCACCTTATATATGACGTGTTTGGCTGTTTTCCTAAATTTGCTACATATCCCACCCATTACATGCTTTCGTTAACATGAACGTCTCTAATTTTTTTTATTAAATTGGAAAATTCTATATTTGATTAGACTTTGTCTTAATGAAGTGGAGGAATAGATTGAAAGTATAACTTAGCACGGCTTCAGAAAAGTTGGAAGTGACTATGAGCGGACTATACACGCAACCGCACACACTGGCATGCAGGTTCCCAGTGAAATTGGCAGCTAATTAAGAAAATTAGTTCTAAGTCTTGAAGCGGTACTGCGAATGTAATGTTTCAATGTATTGCAAATCAAGATTGTTTTGTATTTCTTTGTCTTCTGCTCTACACAAAGTAAGGTTACGGAATGTCATGTTAGAAACGCATTTAGGTCCTCGACAATTGTTCGTTTTCACTTTAATCAGGCATGAATAAAGTGATTAGGCATATGGCATTATACATTTTACGTATGGGGGCCGGATTAAAAATGAGGAGAGAATAAGATATTTAGCAGGGCTTTGAAAAGTGTTCAATGAACCCTGAACAACTTTCAAAATAGCGGAGGAATGATTCGGACCACTCGTGTCTCAGCACCATGCCTGAGTCGATGCAACGCTGATGGAAACCACGGCGCGCCAAAGCATCTCGAAGCAGGATGCCACTACGTTGCCTTCCAGTAGCCAGTTTGTAAACGCCAGTAGTCGGTGGCGGGGATGCGATGTGCGTTCTCGAGGTGAGAAGTAATAACACTGATCACAACCGTTCAGTGATATAGAATAGAGTGCGCATCCTAGCTGCAATCCTGTCTCTGTTCCAACATAGAACATCTCTATTCCTACACAACTCTCAAAACCACGTGTCTTCGACCAAGGTTAGAACACTGTCTACGTTAATTGATGTTTTAATATGCTATAACTCTACTTTTGAAAAACTTTTAACACAAAAGTTATGTAATCAAATTATAGACAATGGAAATTTTCGTAGAAGTGATGGTTACTTGTAAAAACAAGTGGAACGAAACGGCACATAGTTGTTGAAACACATGAACTTGAAAGTTCTTTTGGCAGTTGTTGAGTCACATTCGAAGAAGACGAACATTGGTCGACCTCATCTTTAGCTATGCTAACCACACGAGAAAGTAAAGTTGTCGACTTAACAGCATTAGCATCAGAAGTTGAAATTTTAATCAGTGAAAAAACGTTAATACGCTGCTGCCAGTGGCAAAGGAGTTTTATGACCTGAAATACAATGACTTACAGAGATGTGATTCACTGGAATTCAGGGAAAATCGCCATTAAATTAGAGTATTTCCACTACTGTTAAATTCTCTAATTTTCCACTGTTTTCAGTAGAACTGTTTGCAAAGGTTTGGCTTACTTCGACACTTTTCGATTTCAGAGAACCTAGAACATTGATGGATAACTGGTAGATTGGCAGGCAATTTATGTGAATACAGTGAAGTATAGGAATGAATTGAATATAGCAAAAGATGAAGTATTACGAAAGAGAATATTGCAACTTACACAGACAGCTATGGAAATGAGAAGAGTTGCTAGGTGGAGTGGAAAAGCTAAAACTTTGTGGTTTATATCTGCAGCTATATTATTAATCACATTGAAACGACTTTTAGCATTTTTACATATCTGCAATACATCGAGTTGGCAGAAAACTCACTTATTTAGTTTTTATACTGTAGCAAATTTTATAGTATTGTTTTATTTCGAATAGTTATGTTTGTACATCAGGGGTAACGTGTCGTAACTCCATTAACTGGCGTTACAGCACCTTGCCTCTGAGGTACATATTTGAGGAGTACTATAGTGCGTGCACTTTTCACAGCACATGTATCCTACTGGACAGTGAATGAATGTTGATGTCGAGGAGTGTTGTGTTGCTCGCAGGCAATGTGGGCAACGCGTTTGCGATCGAGCCACGTCTTGGAGACGTGAGCGTGTCCAAGTCACTGGACAGGAGCGCCATGTCGGAGTACGTCATGATAGTGAAGGCCACAGACGGAGGATCTCCCGCTCTCTCATCTACTGTTCACCTGCACGTCGCCGTCACCATGGCCGACAACGCACCGCCGAGGTGAGATGCTGCTCAGAATCGCTCTCCTCGTGTACCTCTACACTTATACAGAGTGTTCCGCGGAAAAACCGATAAGCTTGGCCAGCGAGTTCTGGAGATCGTTAGCAACAAAAAAAAAAGTAATATACGTAGGCTATGCAGCACCGTTTCAGAGTGACAGTGACGGAAACGCAATAGGTACAATACGTCAAAATACGTTCTGTATTGACATCGACTACACGTCTATTGGCGGTGACACAAAAACCGGTTCACAATGCGCCTTAGCTGACCATAAGCAGGTTGCGATACGTAGCATCACAGCATGCCTCCGTGACATGGGTGCAAGTGCGTCTCGTGTTAAGGTTGAATGGTCGTGTCATACAAATAAGTTGCATTCTAGTCCTTTACTGAGTATCTATAGTGTGGCTGGCGTGGCCAGTCGTTATTAGTGTGGCCCATTCCAATGGCCGCCGTGGTCACCTGACCTCTCTCCTTTCGACTTATTCTTCTGGGGCCGCCTGAAGAGTAGGGTGTACAGCTGACGGAAACCTGACACACGAGACCAGTAACTCGGAAATGAACTTGCAGAGAAGCTGTTACCGAAAGCCAGGGTGAACGTGTCGCAGTCTGTTTACGGACAGATTTTGTGATACCTCCAACATGTAGCCAACGTCAATAAAGATGTTTAGTAATTACGCTTGTGTTTTTTTTTTTGCATTTCCGTCAATGTCGCTATGAAACGGAGCTGCATAGCGTACGAATGTGCATGCTCTTTTTTTTTTTTGTTGCTAATGATATCTAGAACACGCTGGCGAAGTTTGTCAGTTTCATCGCGGAACATTCTGTATATGTGACTTACACAGTAAAAATTTGCGCGGTAAAAATCATAAACACTAACGTATGGAAGATCTTAGCATCTACACTCTATAGAATTATACCACATACGAGGCTGTAAATATAGGAATGTTAAGCTTCGCTAATATACATAATTGGAAATTTCCCTATGCATTTTACTCTTTCCAGAGGAAATGTGGAAACGCTACCACGGCTGTATACGAAAATACTAACATTCACGCGTTATTAATATACGTATAGCCCGTGCCGGACGATGCTGCTGCTCGGCGGGCTTTCTCGGGGTTCTCCCGTTTACCCCGCCCCATCATTCCGGCGCTGCTCCATATTTGCTTCAATCACCATCATCGGATCTTAAAACCTTGCTGTTAAGAGCCACCCAAATCTCTTCACTCACTCTCTCATTTCTTAGTGTGTAGTATATTATGTTTTAATGACGTAATGAGCTGGGATCCAATAAACGAAATGTTCATTTAACTCATAATTTTCAGATATGTACAAAAAGGTATTATATGTGAACGCTGTGTTTTACGTATGTACTGGTTTAGATGTTATTATCACTGAATTGCAGTTCGACACGCCCTGACAAACTCTAGGCTGGCGGTAATTTCTACCTGATTACATGATAAAGTCATAAGCATTTCAGTAAGTTGGAAAATATTTTCTCAAACTGGTAGCAGCCAATGGATAGATTACGCTGACTCCAGTATGACCAACTGTGTGAGTTCTGGACAATGACGAAAATTAACGCCGATATTGGGGTTCTGTACTCCTCGAACCCCACTCAACCTTTACATATCGCAGAACTGTGAAACAGTTGAAAGTGTTTTGCACTTTGGTCCGAGTCAAGCAGATAGCTGAGTTATTGCTATAGTAACGACACATTTACCGATTACTTCTGCTAGATAACTGTGATTTCTTATAAAGTTGTAAGGTTCCTACTAATTTTTAAGTCTTTATATTACTTTAAATTGTAATTGCTTCGCGTTACTATCATCGAACTCCAAGCCTACATCAATTTCGTCGTGATAACAAAACGTATTATGTCAGCTTTTTCGAGCACAGAATCAAAATAGTGCCTGTTTGTAGCACCATAAGTTATTGTGGGAACAAAATAGTTAAAGATGTGTCTCTTCTGCGCATGTATTTAAGTTTATTTGATATGCTATAGAGGACTCTATATAGAGTGATAGTCGATAAACAGTACATGGACGGAATCGCAGTCCTTTTTAGAGTGACAATTGCTACTCCTCTAACCAACATTCAATAAACACATAACATTGGTTCCAGTGTAAACACAACTGTGAAGACCAGTCCGCAGGTTACAGAACCAGAGAAACTTACCTGTTTCTAGCAGCCGGGGCAAATGGATGCAAGTCTTTGGAGGTTACGGTAAATGGCTGCAGCTGACATGATGACAGTCATGATCCATGGTGAGTGCTCGTTTGAAATTTAGGTATAGTTCAAGCTGACGTGGTGTGGGTGATGCAAATGTATAGGGATCTGTTTTCAAAGTTCGAGTTGGATTCGATGATAGACATCGCCTTTTTATCCTAATTAGTAAGCAAAGTGGTGATCTATTCCACACTCAAGCCATTCAGAGCGTAAGCACAGTTTTGTCATAAATCACCTGAATGTGTCGTTGACTGTGTTCGCTGCGGCATGTGTAGGGCAACGTGTGAGGCGATGTTAATAGCGCGAGCATTTTATGGACTGATACAGCACTGATAGGGTCCTTGATCCTTCTGACGATCGTTAATGGGGATTGAACGTTCAGTAAAACTGGGCTAAGGTCATTGCGTCACAAAGCCAGAATTATAATGTAAATCATTATTTTTAATCATGGTAATAGTATTCCGACGTAATACACACAAGTGTGATGGAAATATCAGTAGGAGCACTGTTGTCTGGTATGCCCCACAAGAGTTTCTCTATGTTTACCGATCCACTGAGGCTGGACTCGTGCCAGCAGTCGTTGAAACTCAGCATGCTGAAGCAGATCATGAGGTAAATCTCCCAGAATAGCCAAAACAGGAGATCTCAAACAATGCATGAGAAGGAAGGCATATTCACCTTTGAAGACTGTAAAATTTCATTCATTCATTTCGCGACAGACTCCAAACTTGCACACTACATCGGTAGAGACCTGGAGAATTCGCGAGTTCAATGACCTGCAGGCTAGACTCTACAGTCTTATGTACAAATATGACGATACAAACTGCACATTGGTTGTCTGGTGTCCTAGTGGAAGGTGACAATTGGACACCGATCTCCAGGAGATTTCAAACACCGCGTGTAACAATCGCTAAACTTATATAAAAGCACGTGCTTTGGATTCTAGCTTGTCCCAAAATTAATCCGCGAATTCTTCACGTCTCTATACATAGGGGCAATAGTAGATGTGGCATATCGCGACGTTTGCCTGATAATTTAAAAACGGTATCGTTAGATTGTTAGACGGGACTGTTAAAATTTTTATAGCCTACAAGGTGACATGTTGAAGGCATGTCTCTAGTGAAATAAATTTACGACCAAATTGGCAGCTCGAGACTGTCAGTACACGGTGTTCTCGAGATCGAGCCCTGTCTAAGTCATGAATGTAACTATTTTAACTTTCAAGTTTTGGTTAGCAACTTCCTAAAGTAAACTGGAAAGATAAAAAAATATATATATGTAATAAATTTAAATTGTTACATACTACAACCCCTTCTTTGTGTCGTCGAGAGGCGTTAGGGTTACGAAAAAGTTACCAGCTCATTAAAACGAGTCAATCTGACTTCAACGTGCCAAACAGCAAGTCATTGTGATATGGTACTTTAACGTCCTAGAAGCTAGAAGATTTTGGCGATGCTCTCTTAAAGTCTCATTTTGAGGACGTAAATTTTGTGAAAACTTTATATTAAAGTTAATTTTATTCTCTCCGAGTGCCATGTAATTATAAATCGAAAGAGGTATTCTGAGGTCGGGGTCAGCGATCATCTGTGTTGAGGAACCATCTCGGCAATCGCCTGGAGTGATTTCGGGAAACCACATTGAACTGAAATCGAGATGGTCCTATAGATGATCGTACCCCGGTCCCCTTTAACTCGAGTCCAGTATTTTAACACTGTCCCGCCTCGCTCGGACCGTCGAGATGTTAGAGCAGAAAACTTCCCACCCCTGTTTTCGCCGCACTAGTTCTGGGTGGTAAAGTCGCAGGATCGTATCTCCGGAGAGGGTCGCATCAGAAAGTAACAAGGGAAGTTTTCCGGCGCACGTCTCCTCTCTCCCCGCCCCCTCTGCCCTGAGTTCGCGGCTACCCGAGTGATCAGAACTGTTGAATAAACAGAGAACCGCTCCTGGAATGAGTTCACCGTCTCGCCGGTCGTATTCTGTTGCAGGTTCTCGCAGCAGGACTACTCGGCGGAGATGTACGAGAACGAGCCGGCGGGCAAGTACGTGACCCACGTGCAGGTCAAGAGCATGTCCTCGCTGCTGTTCGAGGTCGTCGACGGAGGTCAAGATGCCTTCTCCGTGAACCCCAGCTCTGGCGTCATCGTCACGACCAGGCAGCTCGACTACGAGGCGCAGAGGTTCTACAACCTCACCGTCCAGGCCACCAACATGGTACAGCCCTTACACGGTTACTCCCAACTTTTCTGAAGCCCTGCTTGAGTTCTGCTTCCAGGATATTCCTCAGCCCCGTGCAAACAAAGTTTAGCCGAGTCTTAAAAATTACACAAGGGACAACGCACCACATTCGTGCGCACTTAGTGTAGTAATATTTCGCAAAAAAAAAAACTATTTCTTTCTAGGCATTACCAACACTCCTATTTCCCCCACCCCTTTTTTTACTTATACTATTTATAAATTAAATAATAAAATATATTTATTGAATATAAGTAAAAACTCAATTTTACCAAACATAAGGTATACACAAGTATAAAACGCTTGTGATAATGGCATATTTAGAAAACAACCAAGAACTTCATACATAGGATGACTTTTTAAAAGTTTTATTCAAAAAGTGTGAAAAAACTGAGAATAGACTATGTGCCTCTCTCTTTGCGTACAACTTCTCATGGGTTCTTAGAAGCCGCGGTGATGCAGTGGTCAGACCGCTCGCGGTGTCATCCCCGGGTTTCTGTACGTGGGAATCGTGCCGGACGATTCCGCTGGTCGGCAGGTTTTCTCGGGCATCTCCCATTTCCCCCGCATTTGCATTCCAGCGCTGCTCCATAATCACCTCGCTTCACCGTTATTAACTGTCAAGACCTCAATGTTAAGAGCCTCCCAAATCTCTCCACTCCACTCATCGGTTCTTCCCGGTTATTGAGAGCCAGTGGGACTCAAATTAAAGCCAAACATGTTTACTGCGTGGTTCTGGAAGCCGGTAGGAAACAAAAACAAAAATGGAATTTATAGAAAACTGTTTTGATAGCTTCGGAAGGAAATATTTACCAGAATGATGTGTTCCTTTACCGTATTATCTTGCGTCGCAAAGCTAAGTATACATTTGCGTCATAAGTAATACGTCGGCAGAAATGCATTACTCAGGAAGAATGTCCGCTTCCAGAAATTGTATAAGCCGTTAACAACACTGCCATTTCTATTGTCTCCTTATATCGTCTTCCCAAAAAAAATTACTTTTATCGCAAGTTAAACTCCTCTCCTAAACGCTTCTGGTGTAACAAAAGTTCCAGCGATAATTAAAAGAACAATATGTCTTGGAATTTCCTCTTGTAAGTTTATTGTGTTTTCCGTTGCGTTGAGTATAATGCCGTAAGTACCAAAAGAAGTAATTTCCTTTTACTTAATATCCGATAAAACAGAATGTTCCATTAACGCAATGCTGGCGTGAATTAAATTATTAAATAGTATTTTAGTTCTATATTTTTGACAATAATTAGTTGTAATTATTCAGAATTATTATGTTCTGCTACTACATGGGCAAATTAAAAAAGTTAATAACATTTTGTTTTAATCATGGGATAAAAAGAAATGCAGTAAAGTTAATGCATGCTTTTATAAGATTTAATACCAAATAAAATTTTTATTGTACGTAAAAATATTGATTGTTCAACACTAATTTAATCCTCCCAAACTGTGAAGAACCAATTTTACAGTGAAATATAAATAGCAGTTCGCGAACACGTGCTTTATTAGGGGATCCTTAATCTGCATGGTTACACCTCAAATATATATTTTTTTTTTGCTTTACCCATTACTTATCATTGAGGTTTGTGGGTTTCTTCAAGAATAAAAACTTGAGATTTCTGGTTTAAATGTTTTATTCACCACGCCATAACAGTGATATAGCAAGAAAGACACCGTTATACTATAAGACGCCATTTTACAATGGCGCCACCTAGTGACAGTTATACCAACCACACAGGTGACAATTATGCCAACTAAACAATTTGTTTTCAAACCATGCAAAATGTTAAACTTTTATATTTAATACTTATTACTAACATGGCCACTGTATTTTCAACAATAGTTAAAATAAACAAGTCACCTACAGCCGACCATAAATACAAGAAGAGGTGGTATGACTTTCATTTCCTGCGCGTATCTTCAAAACTGGCTCAATAATTGCTATGAGCTCACCTGTGGGTTCGAATCCCGAGTATGGCATAGGTGTTTGTTTAAGCTAGGCGATTAGTTAGTTTGTAAGCCGTCCCTGATAAGCCTTCAGGCATAACACCTATGGACGTTAATAAGCATTATCCGCTCCAAAAATTGCCATAAAAACTCAAAATCATGTGGCGAAATTGTGAAGAGCTGTTTGTTAACGTTTAATTTTACAACAAATCTCTGTATTTACAAAAAAAAGTTGTGAATTGTGTAACATTTTTAGTGTATTTACAGCTTGGTTAGAGGTAGTGGGCCAATAAACCAATGCGTTTATGTCAGTAAGAGCTGAGCTAACTATAGTCAAAGGCAATTTCAAATGTAAAAACAACCGTTCATTGCTGCGACGCATGGGTTGTTATTGCATAACTGGCAGGCACAACCTGTTCCATATTCGCTTTCCCTTAGCCGCCAATATGCTCTACGTTAAAGGCAAACATATGGAAACGAAAATTTCAAATGTACCTTGACGGCGTATAGCTCACGGTACCGCCACTGAATTCCGCTAGGCAGTGTATGCGTGGATGTCCGGCAGAGGCTACAGCCCCCCTCCCTCCTTACCCGTAGATGTAATGACTATTTCCTAGCCGGCAGCATTGCCAAGTTGAACAACAGTGGCCGCTGGGTTCAGTGAGTTATCATAAGACTCTGGGTGACTCGTCGCATGGTCTCACACAGATGGGTTACTGACGCGACCGCCAAGACGACGGTGGGCCCCGAACCACCGTATTCCTGATTCGATGAACTCATATGTAATTATAATAATATGTGCATAAAAATATTAATTCTGCATAAATAAATAATACAAGGTTTTTTTTTTTTTTTTTTTTTTTTTTTTTTTTTTTTTTTTTTTTTTTACGAAATACAGTAAAGACATTTGTAGCGAGCGGCCTTTTCTCTTTGTCAAGTGATAATTTCTTACATGTGAAAAATAAAATTGGTGAGCACACTAAATAAACAAATGTAATTGCCAGCAAACAACTCTTAATGCGCCGTGTAATTGCATCTGTGGAAAAAAAAATATATCGTCCAAATTAAGTGAGAATGGTGTTAAAATAAAAGCGAAGCTTTAAAAAGTGGCATAAAATCTTGCGTGAATATTTTATAAATCGAGTAACGATCATCCTTCGTAACAATTATGGCGACGTAAAATCCCCAAATAACACGAGAACCATCATTGAGCAAATTTTGACTGACCATTTCCAAACAACATGCCTTGGCCAGACCAAAATGTTCAATTTATACACGTCTGTATACAACCCAAGTGACACGTTGTTTTCATTTTTTTTTAAATAAAAATCCATCGCATATAAATGATTGATAAGGAATTATATAAAAATGTTTGGCAGGTAGTGTACAGGGAATGTATGCGGGTAGGAAGAGAGAGAGTGTGTGTGTTTGCGACAAGCGGGTGTAGGAAGAGAGAGCGTGTGTGTGCGACAGGCGGGTGTAGGACGAGAGAGAGTGTGTTTGTGTGTGTGACAGGCGGGTGTAGGAAGAGAGAGTGTGTGTGTGACAGGCGGGTGTAGGAAGAAAGAGAGAGAGAGTGTGTGTGTGTGTGTGTGCGACAGATGGGTGTAGGACGAGAGAGAGTGTGTTTGTGTGTGTGACAGGCGGGAGTAGGAAGAGAGAGTGTGTGTGTGTTACAGGCGGGTGTAGGAAGAGAGAGAGAGTGTTTGTGTGTGTGACAGGCGGGTTTATGAAGAGAGAGAGAGTGTGTGTGTGACAGGCGGGTGTAGGAAGAGAGAGAGTGTGTTTGTTTTTGTGTGTGCGACAGGCAGGTGTAAGTCGACGCTGNTAGGAAGAGAGAGAGTGTGTTTGTTTTTGTGTGTGCGACAGGCAGGTGTAAGTCGACGCTGCGCGGTGTCTGTCCACGTGCTGGACAGGAACGACAACGCGCCCAGGTTCCCGAAGACGTCCTACAGCGTAGAGGTGTCCGAGTCGCTCCCTCCGGGCTCCCTGCTGATGCTGGACGGCCGCACGCCACTCGTCGTCGCCGCTGACGACGCCGACTCTGGCCCCAACGGCATCGTCGTGCACAGCATCGTCGAGAGCCTCGCCGCCAAGATCTTCCACGTGCACCCGCGCACAGGTGAGCTGGCTTGCCCACGTCGCCGTGCTGTGCCTCGAGGCTCCTTAACAGTCTTCACCACCCCTTATAGAGAAATTAGTGTCATAACAGAAGTATCAGGGTCATTACTTAAAATGTTTCATTATAGATGCATTACATTTCATAGTTCTATGCAAATTTTGGTGTATTCCATTCACAGTTACATCACACTTTTCTGAAACCCTTCTAAAGTACTACTTCCAGGATATTCCACCGCGTTGCGTAAACTAAGCTTAACTATGTCTCTAAAATTATATCAAACGACCACGCACGGAATTCGTGTGCACTCAGTGGCAAAGATGTTTTGCATGAGAATATTTATTATAAAGCTCTACCAACACAAATGTTTTCACACCGTTTGTATTCATATTTATTATAAATGGGATATTATAATTTATAAATAAATTACAGGTCAAAATTCAATTTAACAAAAAATAATATCATTTCATTTTAACAGAGGTATAAACTGCGTGTCATACATGGCATATTAAAGAAATAACTAAATACGTCACACATGGGGTGTCTTTTCAAAGGTTTAATTTAAAAAGTGTGAAGAAAACACTAATATACACTAGCAAACGGAAGCCCGCCTGCTATCGGCAAGAGGTGGAAGAGCAGAGAGATAAAGCGTGGAAAATATTTAGCTTCGGAACATTCCGTTTTGTCGTCGAGAAGGTTCGGACAGACACGCCATTGATTTTGTATGCTCTTTGGGCAGTATCCTCAGCCTACAGGGAATAGTGGACATCTATTTTCGAGGAACTTTGTACACTGGTTTCTATGGTTGAAACTGTGGTGGAATTTAAAGTAAGTTGATTTATTCCAAATCCGTGTTCATTAATTCGGCGTATCTTAATTATTCTGCAGTTTAACGGCTTCCAACTGTCACGAAGCTTGGAGGCTATACACAGTAATATTTGTGAAACATGCAACGTCAAGAAAGATACATGTGATTAAAATTAACTTTATTCCACAGATTGGGTACACGACAATACACAATTGATTAGGAGTACAGAACTGTACACGATTTCTGTCCTTGAGAATTCAGTATGGTGTGAAGTCCCCACATGTTGCAATCAGAGCCCCTAAACTTCGTGGCATGGAATCAAAGAGAACTTGGATATGATCCTGGGGAATCCCTCTCCACACGGTTTGTATGCGAGTCCACAAAGCATCAACAGTGGTTGCTGGAGTTCCGTGACGAACAAGTCATCGACCAACCATATCTCAGAGATGTTCGATGGGCGACATGTCAGGCGAATGTGCAGGCCAGAGAAACAGTAGTGCCCGTCGTTCATTGACGAAGGCTTGCACATTACTCGCCACATTTGACCGGGCATTGTCCTGCTGAAATATGGCATGTGGAGTCACCTGAATGAGGGGCAGTACCTCTGGCTCTAAAACCTCCATGATGTAGAGGATACTGTTCAAATTGTCCTCAATACGTAGGAGTCGAGATCGCATGTCGTATCCAATGGCGCCCCAAACCATCACACTAGGCGTTTGTCCACTATGCCGCCCCACAATGCAAGCTGCCAGATTGCTTTCACCGCGGTAGCATCTAACATGTATGCGGCTATCACAGTAGGATAGGTTGAAGGCGGACTCGTCCGAAAACATTACATTTGGCAACTCAGCATGCCAGCGACGGTGTTCACGTTCCCATTACTGTCTGGGGCGTTTTTGATTTCTGTGCAATGGGAGCCGACACAATTGAATCCGTGCCACCAGTCTAGCTCGCATTAGACAGCATCCAACCGCCGATGCAGAGAGACAGGGCCACGCCCGTTACAGTGCTCTAGTGTCGAGCCAACACTATGGACGAGGCTGTATGGTCCATTATGGCCATTCCATGCTGTGGTCACATTGCATGGTACAGTACCCGCTCGTCGCTGCATACGACCCTCTTCTAACCGCTTGTGCCACACACACCACTGCCGTAGCAGCATGCCCTGTATGAGCCGAAATATCATGGTATGTCAAACTCGTTTCCCGAAGACAGATTATTTTGCCCTGTTGAAACACACCCACATGCTGATATGGCTTCAATTGACGTCGACGAGGCATATTGGCACTTGCTTTCCCTTCCTTTGAAGACTTTTCACTGACAGAGCTTGGCATAACACAGATTTTTCCGTTCACACAAGAGAAAGCGCTGCTGGGCCTACATGTAAGCCATCTCTCTACAATCGAAATCATCTATTACTGGTACAATGTTCTACACATCCTCCGAGTTTGGATTCATTCGGTCCATTCTTTCCAGATGTTGCAGTTTTCACAAGAAATTAGTGTATAACATTACCTTCGCCTGAAATCTGCATAAATGTTCATAATAAATCCGAAATTGAACCGAAATATTTGCGAGATAAAAATATAGCCACTCACTTGAAATCAAAGAAAACGGTCGCTAAGTTCATTTCCATGCCTATCCGTCCCTTGCCGATCCCGTGGTGGGTAGTAAAACACCACGGCCGCTCGTTGTCACTCCAGATATCCGCAAATGGGCGGACAGGTACCACACTGTGCCTTGCCACTCCTTGTAAATCCGGTTATCCGCAAGAGGGCAGACAGGTACTACACTGTGCCTTGCCACTCCTTGTAAATCCGGTTATCCGCAAGAGGGCAGACAGGTACTACACTGTGCCTTGCCACTCCTTGTAAATCCGGTTATCCGCAAGAGGGCAGACAGGTACTACACTGTGCCTTGCCACTCCTTGTAAATCCGGTTATCCGCAAGAGGGCAGACAGGTACTGCGCTGTACCTTGCCTCTCTGGTTATTCGCAAGAGGGCGGACTGATACCTGCCGCACCTTGCCACTCTTGCCTCTATCTAGATGACACTCAACTTTTAGGCTGGTATTCATAGTCACTTTTGTGATGGCAGTGCTAGCCACATTCGGTTCGCATCTCGTTTTAGCAGGAAAACGAGATTCTAAAACTATTAGCAAGTTGTTGGCATGTTGGTTACTGTTGCGGGCACTCTCAGTGTTATGAGTGGCCTTGACCTACCCTAAACGACTCGCACCTCGTTAACCTCTCCTTGTACTTGTAAAAATGATGTACGCCTTGCTTCGTTTCGATAATTGAGATATAATGCAATGCCTTACACCGTTTCCATAATTAAGATACAATGCAACGCCTAACACAGTTTCTATAATTGAGATATAATGCAATGCCCTACACCGTTTACATAATTAAGATACAATGCAACGCCTAACACAGTTTCGATAATTGAGATATAATGCAATGCCTTACACCGTTTCCATAATTAAGATACAATGCAACGCCTAACACAGTTTCTATAATTGAGATATAATGCAATGCCCTACACCGTTTACATAATTAAGATACAATGCAACGCCTAACACAGTTTCGATAATTGAGATATAATGCAATGCCTTACACCGTTTCCATAATTAAGATACAATGCAACGCCTAACACAGTTTCGATAATTGAGATATAATGCAATGCCTTACACCGTTTCCATAATTAAGATACAATGCAACGCCTAACACAGTTTCGATAATTGAGATATAATGCAATGCCTTACACCGTTTCCATAATTAAGATACAATGCAACGCCTAACACAGTTTCGATAATTGAGATATAGTGCAATGCCTTACGCCTTCTCATAATTAAGATACAATGCAATGCCTAACTTCGTTTCGAAAATTGAGATACAATGCAATGCCTTACACCGTTTCCATATTTAAGATACAATGCAACGCCTAACATCGTGTCGATAATTGAGATACAATGCAATGCCCTACACCGTTTCCATAATTAAGATACAATGCAACGCCTAACATCGTTTCGGTAATTGAGATATAATGCAATGCCCTACACCGTTTCCATAATTAAGATACAATGCAACGCCTAACATCGTTTCGGTAATTGAGATATAATGCAATGCCCTACACCGTTTCCATAATTAAGATACAATGCAACGCCTAACATCGTTTCGGTAATTGAGATATAATGCAATGCCCTACACCGTTTCCATAATTAAGATACAATGCAACGCCTAACATCGTTTCGGTAATTGAGATATAATGCAATGCCCTACACCGTTTCCATAATTAAGATACAATGCAACGCCTAACATCGTTTCGGTAATTGAGATATAATGCAATGCCCTACACCGTTTCCATAATTAAGATACAATGCAACGCCTAACATCGTTTCGGTAATTGAGATATAATGCAATGCCCTACACCGTTTCCATAATTAAGATACAATGCAACGCCTAACATCGTTTCGGTAATTGAGATATAATGCACTGGCAGATACGATTATTTTCAAGTGGTGACATACTGTTCTTGACTCACACAAATGAAGTGGCGGAAAATACATACGATTATATGTATATCTGATACTCGCTCGTCTTATCGTGGTTTGATGCAGCGTAAGTTTTACTTTTAATGACTTCCAAGTAAAAACGTTTACAAAATTTCACCGAAATAAGGAATATAAATAGTATTATATCTTTCTATGTTTGGGAGTACTTATATTATCTAGGAAGGAACTTTCCACGAATTTCATGGAACTACATGTAACATCTCTAATTGATTACCTTTGTTTTTGCTGCTAATGGAGTGCTTTGGAAGAACATAATATAAGTTCCTTAGTTTTAGATTTGTAAGGAGTATAATATTAAAAATGAAAAATAAAATTATCTTTCGGGATCGGGATTTCAAAATACATTAATTTATAAGACTGCTACAATAACCACAGGAATACCAAGCACATCTTTTTAGCTTAACTAAGCGAAATTCCCTTTATATGTTTCATATTACTATTCATAGTTTTTTAATTATGCAACTTGGTGTAAGTTTTCTTATTCGTTTTTTTTTATTTTTATTTTAAAGTAACAGTTTTATAATTTCACGTCATAGTAAGGAGAATAATCCCTCGGCATTATATCTAGAACAAACTGTGAAATGTTCCATGTTTTATACGCACATTTATGTTTCATTTTTTGTTAGTGCCGAATTTAGCAGCTTATCTATTATTTTACAACGCATGAGCTCTTCGGCAGATCCACTTTAGTTAAAACCTTCTTCTTAACTTACGATAGCTGGAAAGGTGCTTTACATTTATTAGCCTCGCATACAGGGCTCAGAAAATCATCGTACTCTCAAACGCCTCGCGAAAGAGGGACTCACAAACTGCGTTCATGAATTTAAGATTGGTTTGCGAGACCCTTAAGGCCCTTTCACACGATGAAATTTATCTTCAAATTACCTTCAATTGTTATTGAATTCAATTCATTGAATGCTATATGGCGTCATAGAAATGTCACAATCTCAGTTGTTTTCTCTTTCAATTTCTTTGATATCTTGTTTTCCTTCAAGGTTTTTCGTTTATAACATGTTCTAAATTTTCTTGAATCTAACTTTTCAATCTGTTATCACAGCATTTCTGACGGCATTAATGGAAGTATTCGAATAAAAATAGATTTGTGTACACAAATTTAAAATTGTTACAAAATAAGGATGCATATTTTATGAAAATAAAATACACAATAAAATGAAGAAATTCGATTGTGGTTTAACGAATTACTTTCGTATCGTGCATGAGTCGTAGATATTTCCAAAAATTTACTTTTGGTATTTATTTAACTGGTTTCATTAGAAATTTTGTGATAAATTTTAATGTGGAAACTTGAAAGCTTTTTGAGTGCAATTCATTGAAAAGCAAATGAAGTGACTTTTTAGTTCAATAAATTGAATTCGAGTAATTAAATTCAATAAATCTTTGCTCGTGTGAAATGGCCCTTAGACTTCTTTCAGACAGCGTGAGTAAATATGGCGGCCGAGCGTAGTTGCGGGGCCGTGGAAACTAGCATCTGATTGGTCGAATAGTTGCTTTCGTATGATGTGGACGCGGAGAGATATCCGCGCGCGGGGCAAATGTTTGAGCGGGGTCCGTAGCACGGCGCGGTCTTGAAAAGAGTCCTTACCTCTGCCAGGAGAGATGGCGAGGTGCGTTGGCGAAACTCCACTGCGTGCACTCTTGCGCAGGCGAGAGTTGTCTGACCGCAGTGTTGTGTCTGAGGATAAGCGGCCTCAGGGTCGGTGGGGAAGGACCGCACTGCACAGTTCTTTATACACTGAAGAGCCACAAAAACTGGTACACCTGCCTAATATCATGTAGGGCCTCCCGAGCACGCAGAAGTGCCGCAAGACGACGTGGCATGGACTCAACTAATGTCTGAAGGTATGCAGGAGGAAATACACACCATGAATCCTGCAGGGCGGTCCACAAGTCCAATCTGCGCCAATTTGAGAAAGGGTTGCATGTCTGTCACGTTTAATGATTCTCTTCAGTCGTAGTTTCTCCCGTTATTTCACGATCTTTTTCCGGCCGCAGCGATGTCGAAGATGTGATGTTTTACCTGATTCCCGATGTTCACGGTACACTAGTGAAATGGTCGTACACGAACATCCAAATGTTATCGCTACCTCGGAGATGCTATGTCCCATCTCTCATGCACCGACTATAACACCACGTTCAAACTCGCTTAAATCTTGATAACCTGCCATTGTAGCAGCAGTAACCGATCTAGCTGCCGAACGCATCGCGTTACTCTGATTGGTTCCATACCTTTTGATATTTGCATACGCACGCCTATACCAGTTTTTTTTTTCTTCAGTGTATACTCTCGTGTGCAGATTTCTGTAGACATGGTACGAGGTTCAGCAGTCCAATTTAGAGTGATGAGTGATCATTTGTTCGTTGACTATTACAGCAGATACAATTCAACCTCCTGGTACACTCGGCCTCATGTAATCTGACATACCTACTGGTACGCCTTTACTTGCAGTTCAAAGCCTTGTAGACTGTGATGGATGAACGGACGCACAATAACACGCATTATAATAATATAAGTTTAGGAATGTTAGCCAGTCATTAAATAATAAGGCGCTCTTTATGGCCTTTCCCTATGATATTTTTACAAAAATAAGCCAATGTCATAATTTTTGGTTGTATGTGTCAGTTAACGAAAAGTCAGTGTGTGTCATATTATAAAGCATTCAAAAATATAATAATTTTATTTTTTTATAGCTTGAGTGGAACTCTCAGGAGTTTACTTTCATTGTAGCGAACACTCTATATCAATGTTGGATGGAATGCTTGGGTTCTGAGTTCGATTCTCAGTTCAAGCCTGGAAATGTGTGTCATTTACAGCTTTCAGTTGACATAAAAATCTATTATGAGAGGAACCGTCCTTTTGAAACTTTTGTAGGTAAAGGCCATTATAAAAGTAAACTTGAAACACCTTCTTCCTTCTACACTCATCAGAAAGTTGTAACTTGGCCAGTAATTGTTCGATACGTCACATAACAATAACAGTTAAAAAAAACTACCCGCCTTACTATTAGCAAGTTATTCAAGTAAAAGATTATAGAGTTTTTTTTTCTGTGGTGTACTGGCCTAGCTAGCTAAATGTGCGTGCAGTTGGAATGAACCATTTTTATGAAGCAAGAAACTTCTCAATATTTTATACTCCACGTGATTGTGAAGAGAGACACATGTTCTATTGTATCGGTCCAGGGAAGTACTAAAAATTACTTCTCTCAAAGACATACAGCCATTGCAGGTCTACAGTACGATATTGAGTAGAATTGTGAGAATCAGGTGTTTCCCCTGACTGCCTTCGAGACGTCTGTGATGCACGGAGTGACTGTGTCGACCTCCCGTGGCGCAGTATGTTGGCGCCGCCAGTCTGCAGTGCGGGAGGTCCTGGCTTCGAACAGTAGCAAAGGGATGGGTGTCAGTTGAAGCCAGGCCGTAAGTTAGTCTGTAAGCGGTGCCCTGACGAGCCTCGAGGCATACAGAGGTGTGTCGGCAGGCGCGGTGCGCACGGCTGCCGGCCTGGACC
>NQII01004402.1:34930-77687 GCA_002778355.1 Clitarchus hookeri
GGCGACCCGGGGGGAGCCTTCGCCCTCGACGCCGCCTCAGGACTGCTGACCGTCGCCCGCCCAGCCGCCGTCGCGGCGCGGCACACGCTCCACGTGCGCGCCTCCGACGGCCGACTCTCCACCATCGCGCAGATAGACGTCTTCGGCGTCGCTTCCGACGACCCCGCCTTCAGGTACAACCTACTCCATTCACTGTTACAGCCTTTCTGAAACCCTACTTATTCCTCCGCCTTAAGGAAACAAAACTTAGCCACCTCAAAGTTACTTCTACCACAGGTTCGGAAGGTCAATGAAAAAATTGGCAAACAAACATTTTCGCCGCTAGGAAAGCGCTAGTGTCCGCAATGTACCAGATTTTCTCTATTATCTATGTTAAAAAAACATAATTGGTATTATTATAAATCACACATGAAATAACTACGTAACCATGTAAAATCTTTCTCATTTATTATTCATGTAGGTGAAAATTTTTATTAATAGTTACCTTTGGGAACACTGCACACCTAGCGGCGCAAATTTTCACTACGCCGAACTTTTTCATAAGAAATCACGCTTTGTTCCTGACCTGAGTAGAATTGACCTTAACCAGGTCTGTAAAATTACGCAAATAGGATAACGCGCCGCATTCGTGCGCACTCTGTGTAAAAATATTTTGCATAAGAACTACTTCTTACTAAGCTTTACCAACACACCTATTTTGTTTGTGTTTTAAATATATTAATTATAAAATAAATATTATACGCTATACATAAAATAAATGCAAAAGTTCGATTTACCCTTAAGTAAAGCATTTCTATGTTAATACAAGTATTAAAAGCTTGTGATAGATCACATATTAAAGAGACACCCAAGCGCGTAACATGTAGGGTGATTTATTTTAAAGGTTAGATGCGAAAAGTGTGAAGAAACTGCGATTGTACTAAATATCGGATTAATTCATATAAGTACGTAGAACAGTGGCGTACCAAATTGTGGTTGAATTTCACCAAAAAATTTATTATTCTCATTGGTATTTAATATAATAAACTTGTTATACTATTTAAAAGTGCTCTTTCATCCCATAAAAAAAATTTTAGACCACACAATTTTTGTATTATATGTTTGTTACGCACAAAATAGAAAAACTAACTCTCTTACTGAAATCAGATAATTCGCATCAAAATAAAATTGCTACAAGAGGTATTTAAAATCAAAATATGGAATTATTTCACATATTTCAAAAAATGCACAAAATAAAAAAAAAAACTTTTTTTATTTGCAGCAGTCTATGATTTTTTGTAAAATAAAATTTTCCAAGCGTCACTTAAAATTAGTTAAAACATGACCTTTCAGTCACTCATGTTAAATTTTCCGGTAGGTGTTTTCGCTTATTTTATTTGTGCATCTCAAAAACACTGAAATTGTCATTTTGATATGCCATAAAGAAAAAGCTATGCGATTTTAATTTTTCTATGCGAGAAAAAGGTCTTAAGTACGGTGCCTGAGGGACACTGGAGGATGCCTGGACCAAGAAGATGCAGCCCAGGAAGATGCAGCCCAGGAAGATGCAGCCCAGGAAGATGCAGCCCAGGAAGAGGGCGGCAGCAAAGTGTAATGACAGTGAAGTACTCCTTGCAGTCGGCATACTTGTGGCCTGATACATCCAGTAGCGAGGAGCGTGCTTGAGCAGTACCGGGGAGAAGGCATGGGCAGGCTGCAGCCGTTACTTATCGGGGAAAGTCGCGTTCCTGTGACGTCACCTTATCGCGTTTACTGATCACCATATGCGGCCTGTGGACAAGCAGCATATATCTGTTAGTCATTCCGGAATGTTTGAAAATAAATTGCGCGAGAAAAAAATAGTGGAGATAAAAGGTTGTGTTTCAATTTCTGAAAGCTAAACAAACGATAATCGTATCTATTTTCTGAATCCACATATACTGAAAGGCTTGTATCCTTATATTGAAATATTCGTGACGCCTTTTTTCTATACATATTTAAGGGACGGAACAGCAAATTGCGCATAGCAGGCTTCATTAGCATCGATCAGATGCGCTGGACGCCTAAGTAGAGGAAGATACAAAGGAGATATCACAATTCCTGCGGTTGCAGAACGGTGAAGGCGTGTGTCGGTGTCTTCTTGTCAATGTGCTCTATGTGGTGAGTTGTGTTGGGGAAAGCTTAGAAACATAAATATGGGGGAACCCCTGTAATCTGTTGTAATGGTGCGTGCCTCCGCGTTATTGCAGATGCAAACACATATATTCCACATGTTTGAAATGTAAACATTTTTAACCTTAAAATTGTTACTTTTTTTCAGGGAGAAAACCGCGGATTCTTATTTCAGTAATTTACGTAAAGCCCTGTGCTATTGGGTGTTCAAGAGCAAAAACCTTGTTCTCCACGACTGACTGACAACTATTCTGGTTGCTGTACATTCCTTTCTTTGTAGAGTCTTCGGTGGCCATGCATGCCTAATTGGTAGGAGGTAGGTCTGGTGATAGTTTGAGTGCGATCCCTTGCATGATACTATAATTTCTGAGAAACCAATGTGTTCACAGAGGGTTTGGAAACTGCTACGATCCATGAAGCTCAACTGTAGATAGTCTTGGCACAGCCATGTGATGTAAAGCTTTGTCTTTAGTTCAAGTAAGTATTACATGACGTGCAGGTGCCGACAAACGCATGAGGAGAAAACAGCCATCATGGAGCTTCTGACCGTATTGCGATCAAACGAGCAAGTGGCGAAGCACTTATTTCAAACACGGTGTTAAGTCACGTGCTGAAATTTGATGTACTGCCAGATTTTCAGGAAATGTAACAGAACCTCCTTAATAATAGGCACACTTCGACTTATTATTTTCCAATAACTTTGTTCCTTGAGGCACAATTTACTATAACATCTGCTCATCGCTGTAGCAGAAACCAATGAAATTGCCACATTGTTCCATGTGTCAATACATAATATAAAAGGAATTCCCCTGGCGCACGTCTGTCTGTATGACTGCGCTAATCTCGAGAACCACTGAACGGATTTGGATGCGGATTTTACTGTTACGAACTGCATTTGTCGAGGAAGGTTTCGGTGTAATGAAAATTGCCGTAGTATTTATATGAAATGAGCATTAACGGTATTAGTGAATCAAGTCGGGAAACAAGTTTGCTACCAGCGCGCTCTCGTGGAATACGCTGCCCAATCCTTCAGAGATGTAATCAAATCATGAACGAAATAATTGTATAATATTTATTGATCTACAAAAACTTTAGCTGTAGCATATATCTATCTTAAATAGATAAGTAGTAATAAGCATATTTACAATTTAAATTACGCAGTAAAGACCAACGTAAGATTCACTGTATTTTCTAACCATAAACAACTAAATCTATATCAAAATAAATTAATTCATGATTAAAACTGTTTAATGTTTATAAGAAACGTCTTTTACGGCATATAATTATCGCTAATACTTTAAAAGTTATGAAAAGTTCTGTGAAAAAGTAATTTCTAAATTCGATTGCGTTTACCACAGGCAAATTAAAGTGAACAAAAAAGAGAATCTAACCTAGAAAGCAATATTTTGCAAAGAGAAAGGGAGACTGCTGATGAACGTCGAAAAACTTAATGAATTAGTAATCGCAAAATTCAATGCGCAAACACAAGTCTATTACTCAGTAGATACAGTACTCGACAGTAAAAGAGTTGCGCACTATCCCACAGAATTTATTAATTCATTGAATCCTTCTAGCATGCTACCACACAAACCGATTTTAAAAGTTGGAGCTCCCATAATTTTATTGCGAAATATAAATCCACCAAAATTATGCAACGGGACTCGATTACAAATAAAATTTGTAAAAAATTATTTTATTGAAGGTACTATTCTAACTGGCTGCGGTACGGGAGAAACTGTTTTATCACCTAGAATACCAATGATTCCCCCGGATTGGCCTTTTAATTTTAAAAGAGTCAAATTTCCAATAAGAGTTTGTTTTGGTATGACCATGCATAAGGCACAGGGTCAAACACTTAACGTGGCTGGAGTGGATTTGAGTGGAGCTTGTTTTTTCACACGGACAACTGTACGTAGCCCTTTCGCGTCACGTCAAACAGAAAATTTTTTGTGCAGACAGTCGGAGTCAAAACTATTAATTTTGTATACAAAGAAATGTTCTAAACCATTATCATATAATATTGTTATATTAGATATGTATTAATGTGGATCAAGCGAAGGAGGTAGGTATGTCATGATTGTGGTAAATGGAGATCCATAACATCTGCCTACCTCTCTGGGAGACAGGCATGACGTGTATGTATGTTATATATGATTGTAGTTTAATAATTTACTGTCATATGATATTGTAATTGTTTTTTCTCAATTTATTTCTTAATGTACCGCTGTGAAAAATAAATTGTACCTGGGCGAAGCCGGGACGGGTCGCTAGTTCTTTATGCTGTACAGTCTGTATTTACCATATTCACATATGTTATCTTCAGCATTACTTCACAATTAGTAAACTTCTTTGGAAGAACCTGGAATCGCGTTCTTTAACCTTTCGTTCACAGTGTGGAATGCTAGCAACTACTGTACCATGAATTGATGTTAAATTTTTTAAGTAAATCTGAATAATTTATCACACATACAAGTTGCATTATTAGCTTTGCTTTAAACATAATTAATGTTAGTAGCACAAGTCTATACCGGGATTTCTGTGTTGTGTTTAAAAGACTAGTTTTTCAGTTTCGTGCTACTTTCAGGTACAATTTAAAATGCAAAATAAAAATTTTTTGTCGTGTTATCCTTTGCAGGTTTCCAGTCCAAAAACTATGTTTTTTTTCAATTACTAGCAATGTCACATTACAATAATCTTACTTGATATTTGCATGAAATATACAATCAAGAGAATTCACATATTCCATTTGCTACTGCACAACAACATGAAGTCGTTATGCCATATATGGCCCATGTAATTATCAGTAATATGTCTCCAGCAGTAACACTTGGCATGCAATAAATGGCACATAAGATTGCTGACAATGTTTCTCCTGTAATAAGTAACAACTGGCATACCACAAAGGACCGTAAGTATGCTATTATGTCCCCAGCAGTAAGCCACAGTTGGCATGCCATACGTGGCCCATTAGCATGCTACTAATACATCCGCGGCAGTAAGTAACAGTTGGCATGCCATGAGTGGCCCACAAGTTTGCTGCTTGTATGTCCCCCGCAGTAAACAACAGTTGGCATGTCATAAATAGCCCGTAAACATGCTGGTAATGTTTACCCAGCAGTAGGTAACAGTTATCATTTCGTTTATCATCTGCTTTTGGCGCGTCTGTTGAAATCAAACAATCATCGTAAGAGCATTGGGCCATATGACCATTATTTAAAAAGTACATTACGTCACTTTTGTTTAATCATATAAGGAATGCTGGCAGTCACAAATGCGAACATTTGCCACCACTGCCAACAGTTCGCCAACTGTTAACTGTTTGTTGTTTGTTGCTTGGGAATTTTTTAGGCATGAGTTATTGCTGCCGTATCTTGAAAATCTTTTTGAAACGTTATTCCTCCATTTTCTGAAGAAAAAAGGCTTAATTCATTCAGTACTGAAGTTGTTCTCAGGGGATAACTTACACAGCGAGCAATTTAAAAGCTCCTGCTTTAATGTTTGAACTATCCATATCAATATTACTGAAGACCCACCCCACAGCTCATTGACTGCAATAATGTGCAAGAGACATTTGCAAGTTGAAATAGAATGCAGTTAACTTATATAAATTATTTGGGTCATCTGCAACAAATCACTATCTAAAGAATTAATTTTTTACTGATCTCATTCCCAAAATAAAACACTTTCAAGGGTCATAAGTAAGATTCATGTTTGAATATCTCGTATTTGCGTTAGGAAACAAGTGAAGTACGTTCTTGATATTGCGTGAATATTGCCGCCATAGTCATTTCTGAACTATAGTTGTAGTGAGGAAGACAGATCATATTATCGTATATAGGGCTGCATTGAGCTCCGATCCTTTGTTGTTTACATGTACACTGACTTGCCAAAAATCATGGAATAGGGGAATAGTTTCGCGGAGGCCCTCATCTAGCCTAGCAAACGAGGAGGCACTAGCAGTCGTTGAAAAGTTATACAATGCTCGTCGAAACAATTCTGGACATCTTAAGTTGATGGCATATTGCATTATCCTGCTGGAATATTCCAATGCTGAAGGGGTTAAGCGAAGTATATAGAGAGTTGCAAGTGTTACCCAAGCAATTCAACAATACCAGAGCACAACCTGTAAAGGTCTGGCTCCTTTCAAGACATCGCTGTACGGTGGTGTCATACTGTACAACTCTGTCATGATTATTGGCATTTCAGTGCATAATTTGTAGGAAGTAAGGTTCCTGTGCAGGGTCTTCGACACAGGTGTAGAAGCAGGGACAGGATGAATTGCGCGAGAGATGTGAAAGGAAGGCGCGTACAGAATGCTGAGGGAAAGTGTGCGGCAGGTTCCAGAAGGAGCGCTACGAGGCGATGGTGCAGGAGAACTCGAGCCGCGTTCTGACGCTCGCCGTGCTGAACGTTCTGGGACTGGCGCTGAACGAACACATCACCTTCACCCTGCTTACGCCCTCCGACATGTTCTCCGTGGGCAGTACATCGGGCGCCGTCAGGACCACCGGCCGGCCCTTCGACCGCGAGGTCGTCGAGCGGCACGAGCTACTAGTGCAGGTACAGTGACACGCCCGCCACAATAACCTCAACATGCAATGCCCAACACCACACATATCTCACCTACCTCAACACACTACATCCAACACCACGCACGCCTCAACACAACTTCCAACACCACGCACACACTTCAACACACATCATCCAATAGCGCAAACACCTCAACACACAACATCCAACACCACATATATATCAAAACACAACATTCAACACCACAAACACCTCAAAATACAACATCCAACACCACAAACACCTCAAAACACAACATCCAACACCACACACACCTCAACACACAACATCCAATAGGACACACACACCAACACACAACATCCAACAACACATGCACTTCAAAACACAACATCCAACACCACACCCACCCCAAAACACAACATTCAACACCACACACACCTCAGCACAACATTAAACAGAAATACACATATCTAAACATAACATCCAATAGCACACACACACCTCAACTCACAACATCCAACACCACATACAACTCAAAACTCAACATCCAACACCACAAACGCCGCAAAATTTAACATCCAACACCATACACACATCAAAACACAGCATCCAGTACCACATACACCCCAACTCAAAATAACACACTCCTCAACACACAACATCCAACACCACATACACCTCAAACACAACATCCAGTATCACTCACACTTCAACACATAACATCGAATAGCACACACACCTCAACAAACAACATCGAACACCACATACACCTCAAAACACAACATTCAACACCACACACACCACAACACACAGCATCCAATAACAAACACCTCAACACACAACATCCAACACCACAGACACCTCAAAACACAACATCCAACACAACAAACACCTCAAAACACAACATTCAACACCGCATATACCTCAACACATCCTCCAACACCACACACACCTCAACACACAACATTCAAATCACACATACCTCAACACACAACATCCAACACCACGCACACCTCAACTCACAACGTCCAACACCACACACATCTAATTTGCCTCAGCACACATCAAAACACCTCACACACATCGCATCCACCTTAACACACTACATCCAACACTGGATTGGCCTCACAAATATACGTAGTATAGCCAATAAGAGCGTGGAAGCTGTGCTGCATGGCTGCCTACACGCAGGGCAATAGTCAGTTAACAAACCTATTGACTATGGAAGTAATTGCTTCTTTTTGCGCATCTGTCTTGTCTAAATCTAATGCTGAGTAACATCACCATTCAGCAACTGAATAATGCCAATATTTTGAAACTCATGCCTACTGTTGAATAACATTCTACTTTTAGATCTTTTAAACTCCTCGAAAGCTTGTTTAATGTACTACGCGCTCACCACACACACTTGCTTCCTGTTTATTACTCGGCACACACATTAAATCTGAAGCAGCATCTCGAAACGACCATTTTTTTTTTTCATACTATAACAAACAAATTAGACAGTCAAAAATGTTTGTCTTTTTTCTAAAAACACATATACTCTGATTATATTATTCTTACTAACAGCAAAAACATTTATGTGGTTCGCGTACGCATGTCACAATCACAATTGAAGCAGCTTCGTGCTTCTCACACTGCCCGGCCAGCACCGCTTTACGTTAACATCTATATCTGGTACTATGAAATTCCAATCGCTAGTGTTACCTACAATAGTATGGAGGAAATGACGAAATTACACTTTCGCCAAAACTAAAGAAATATAAAAGTCCACAAACTTTCTGATGAAGGTGGCAAATCTGTTACATCAAGTTCCTTTTTCATATAAAATTGTCAGAAAATCTTCTCTTTCCTCTTATTCCGACTTCATTTAAGGGGAGGGAGGGAAGAAATTTGGGCAGCTCTTAACACCGTGGTCGTGAGAGTCGATGGGTGTGAAGCGAGGTGAGCATGGGGCAGTGATGTAATGAAAGGGCGGAGGAAACGGGAGATCCCCGAGACCAGCGACATTGATGCCACATCGACAGCGACGATGCCGACCAGCGGCATCGTCCGGCATGATTCCCACATGGGAAAGTTCTGGGGGGGGGGCGATCCTGCCAGGAATCAAACCCGGTTCGTCTAGGTGGGAGGCGAGTAGTCTAACCACTACACTACCGTGGTCTCGACATCATTTAAGGGTACAACAAATACCTTAAGGGCTACACCATTGCGCAACATAAAGTGATATCTCAAGCCGAACAGGTTTTAACCCAAAATGCAGAAAAATTTTAAGGTGATCTTAAAATTTTATTTTAAATGTTGTGTTACGAAAATAAAACTAATAAATTTGTCATCATTAAAAGCTCATTACAGCTCATGGTTAATATTTACAGTCCATTCAGTGACCGTAACATAACGACTTCCTATTGTTGCCTATTTACAGGAAAACTAAAAAAAAAAAGCATATGTTTCTTCGATCTATTCTTCTGGGCATTATACAGAATGCACATTGCTATATGTGTACGTCTACTTCTCTACGCTGCGCCTTGTCATTTGCAGGTAAATGAATGAAACAGTCTCATGTGCCCTGATGTTTTAAACAATGTGAAATGCTCTACAGCGAATACATCTTCAGGTTAAACAGCATATTGGTCCAGGGAATCGGCTCCTTGCTAGTTGTCTCAAAAATGTACAGCGTGCCATAAACTTCCAACCTTGCATCGAATAATGCAGACTTCCTCTCTTTTCCACTCGGTCTCATGTCCACGAACTATTTTTATCACTGCCCAGTAAAGTGCCGATCCGGTGCAAACATCACAACCCGTTAAATACGTTCTCCCAGCGTCATCTTGTCAGCACAGAACCTCCCGGTTTGACGGGTGCCTCATAAAATATTAGTTGCCCCTTAACACTTATAGAACGTCAAACTTGTAGCAATGCACTCCAGTGTTGCGTGTTGCGGGTTGAATTGTTACAGGAGCACGCCTTAAACCATAGTTCCGCATGTCTTCACTATGGAAAGCGGAAGAACTGATCTCAAAAAATACGTATCACTCATATTCTTACATCATTCTCGCTCAGTGGCGTCCAGTCATAAGCCATATTCATCTTCTTCAGTTGCATCGACAGCTAAAATAATGAATGTAAGTGCATTGAAGAACAAACTGCAACTAATCTGCAAGTAGAACATACGGTTTAGTATCCTCATATGCCACGGTTTTTGTTCCCAAAATGTCACAACATGTAACCCTCAACAAGTGCAGAATTTATTTTAGAGACAAAGCATATTTGTGAAATTATAAATTGCATAAAATGAGTCAATTATGATGGGATATGAAATGCGAAATAAATGACGTTCTGGCAAGTATCCAAAAATATAATTTGGGGGAGGGATAACATGGGCTTAGCTGAGGTGAAACGGGCGTGAAGGGAGGAGCAGAGAAGAAATAATAAAACTACAACAACTATAAATGTCAAAAACATTTCCAAATTTATTATATTCTTCAGTACACAAACAAATCGCAATAAACATTACCGATGTGAAATATAATGAAATTAATAAAACCGTAAATAGGCAAACATAGAAGCATAGAATTTTTTTTTGTATTAATCTTTGTCCTGTCTGTTTGAAATTCTACCTTTTCCCATGTATGTTAGCTTACATTTTGTATACTACCTCCGTGGCGATTGCTAAGGGATATTAGTTCACACATCACAATACTACAAGAGGATATGCATTAGAAAAACCAAATTACATTTAAAAATCATAACAGTAGTCACTCTACAAAAGTAAAAAGGTCCTGTAAGAATGTTACAAGACTGAAAAACTTTATTACAAAATTCATGACCAACATATCACTTCTTCTCTCAAAATTTTATTCTCACAAATGTTCTTTCTGGTTTTTGATTGCCGCACTTTCTGCTCGAGAGTGTTTGTTGGCTCCAAGAGGGCGTACCTGTGACGTGGGCACGAGACGCCGGGAGGTGCGTGGGCATGAAGTGCGTTGTGCGCAGGCGATGAGCGGCGACGTGACTGCGGAGCATGGGCTGCGGCTGGCCGTCACCACGGCCTCCGTCGCCGTGCTCGACGTCAACGACAACTGCCCTGTGTTCCTGCAGCTGCCCTACCACAGCATCGTGTCCGCCGACGCGCGCAAGTGGGACGTCGTCGCCCGGGTACGTAGCTTCTCCTTGCGTTCGCATCATGCACACTGTGAAGCTCGATGCTATGGATTGTTCGTGGTACACTGGGCATTTTATAAAGCTCTGCATCGGACCTACTTCTGTATTACATTGTATCCTTCCGCCATATGTGACATTGTCACGGGTCTGGTCACTATTCATGCGCCATACAAGTAAAATAACGGAATTATTGGGCATGTAAATGTGTTAATTATATGTAAACTCTTATTGTAGTGTAAATGAAACACCAACCTCGCCGGACATCAATTTAAACATCATGCTCGCAAAACAACGCCGAGTCATAGGCATATTTTAATTTATTCCCAGCCAACTTAACTCGGAGTCCGCATTCTAATGTGAACTGCAACATATATGAATTTACGATTAGTGATATTTTTTAAAAGTTGATTTCAAAGAAGCTCACTTTACCGTTAACAGGCCATAGTAGATGGGCAAATACAATTTTTTGCCTCCATATAGCATTGGTGTTACATATGTTCCATATTTTCTTATTTCCGAGTGTAAACATGTGGGATATTGGCAATTTTTGTACAATTAATAAATTTGTGTATAATTTTCCAGTTTGTGTTATGTCGGAAGATACATTTAGAACAGACTTTGTTATTTACACTAAGAGCAAGTATTTAACGGAATACGTCCACACGTTGTTTGATATTCAGTCACGAAGTTGTACTTTTAAAAAACTTGCTTACGCTATTAATTTATTTAAATGTTAAAAATGAATCGAAAAATTCCTTTGGTGACAGATACACTTGTTTCGCTCTCAAATTCGTAACTATTTCCCACTAAAATAAGCAGATTTATAAACGCTTAACATTAGAACGCATTTGTATTTTTACTGTTTACCGTTGTAAATTCCATTCGAGCGTTTGAATAATAGTTCAAATAAAATAAGTATATACTTAATATTTCATCTGAGGCAAGTATATATCACAATTCGAGCGAGAATAATTTTTTTTCATACTGGTAAATACATTTTTTTACATTTACTACCATATTAAAAGCTGCCTGTTGGAACGCCAGAGCACTGAATATGACACAAAACACACAACTACAAAATATTAATGAAAAAGTGACTTCGTTAGCGTTTGTATAAATAAAACCTTAATTATTTTGCAGAATGGCTTTAAATAGTTATTAAAAAGGGAACAAGAAGAACAGACTAGAAAAAATAGTCAAACTATCAACGAAGACGGTACAAATAATGTTTTGCAAATATCTCTGGATGACTAAAACCAGATGACACAGGCAAACACAGTATCCGTTCGTCCATCAAATAAGAATGAAACTTCTGGAAATAATATACTAGTACCGCTCCAGTTCTTATAACAATGCCTCGTAAAACAAAATGATACCTAAGTAATAGCTTACTAGTGTTAATATTATACATTTAATATATAATATAGTATTGGGGCCCTCGCCTGCTGATCTCCGAAGTGTGGAGAGGAGCATAAAGTAAGCTATAATTAATGTTTAGATATAGGTCTAAAAGACTTTTTTTTTACATTCTTATATTAACAGTTATACCAAATGGACAGTTAAAAACGAATCTGCTCTTTTTCTCTTGCTTAATGAGTTACATTACATCGAGATTGCTTTTGTTTATAGCACACGTTGGTGAATAGAAAAAACAGTTGTATTTCAGATGTAATACACAACCTTTTAAAGAACTAAAATTTTCCATATTTATTCAATTTTAAATTACGAAATAATGTTTTGGCATACCAATTATAAATGGAAAATCACCAAGTGAGCTTCGCAGCACTAAACGTATTAAAAAATGAAAAATATTCTTACAGCAGCTGGTAAACGTAGCAATAAAAATCGAACAACAGCCATCAAAATTAACATGTTCATTTATGAACACAAAATACGACATATTCTATAAAGTGGTTGTGTAGATACGATGTATATTTATCAGAAAGTATGTATCCTTCTACTAGAACAATATAACTCGTACTCGCAAAAATAGAGATACAAGTACTTGCCCCATGTGAAACAAACTATGTTTAAGAAGTGTAATACACATACGGTGACACTTGCTGCTCAAGGTCGATAAATCGATATTTTGAAAACAAATGCGCTGACAAAAATAATGGCACCCGCGATCTTTGCTTCACCCGTAAGTCAACAAAAATTCAAGAATCATCTAAGCTTGGACTAAACATATCCAGCA
This sequence comes from Clitarchus hookeri, assembly GCA_002778355.1. Classification (NCBI taxonomy): domain Eukaryota; kingdom Metazoa; phylum Arthropoda; class Insecta; order Phasmatodea; family Phasmatidae; genus Clitarchus; species Clitarchus hookeri. The sequence continues at coordinate 47,973 of NQII01004402.1, forward strand.
AAATAATTTGCAATCTGCTGTATGCCGATTAGGACAATAATAATAACTTAAAATTCATAACACCTCAGATAGCACACACCTAATACTATTTCCCTTCTTCCATCTCGCGATCTGTTGCATGTAAGTGCACTTTGCACGAACCTTCCTCCCACATTCACTCAGACAGCGCCACTAAACGTTATAGTCAAACTTCTGGCCAGAACTTCAACGGAGCAAACAGATGATCGATATGTAGACTCAAGCAGGAGGTAGCAGCAACAACGAGGTATCGCAAGTGTTTATACGTTTTGTTCTCGCACTTCTCAGACATATCATTATCTACAGAAAGATTTAAGAAGTGAGGTAGGTATGCACACCTCCCATCGCGGCTATGAGTACCCAGTTCCTCTCTGCCACAACTCCGCCCCTGGAATGCATTTCCTTTCCTCGTAGGCATATGGATCTCATAGACTAGAGATGAAGTACACTTATATTCATCTTCTGGCCATGTACTCAACATTAACTCACTCATCTCAAATGTAACTGTCAAAGTCACACGGTCAACAGCGATTAACGTGTTTGTTTACATTTTAATTCTCAACAGACACAACATTCTACGAGTATATAAAAATTAAATACTTCGACCAACTTCAATATCTTCTAATTACCTTAAAACTAGGCTCCAGAAAGTGTACAAACATAGCAAAGCACTTTCTTACATAAACAGTGTTAAAACCACCAATCATATTGCCAGGAGAGCACTCTACTGTTGGAATACGAGATTGGCTACTGCGCAGAGAGAAAGATAATTCTACCCTATTTTTGTACAGTTAATACGAGCTACAGTGATCACGCTGGCTGTGAAAAACGAGTCTCAATGTCCCAACGTTAAACCCCTTTGTTGCCAGTACAACTATCATGAACGACGTTGTTAGGATTTGTACTTAGGACACTGTTTGTGAGAACAAGTGTTTTGAGATTGTTGTATATTTCCTCTAGCTAGTCTGGAAGGCAGTTTGATTAAATACAAATGGGTAAAAGTGTTTCGTTCGCGTAAAAGTGGTTGTCTTTTGGAAATTAAGATGTGAAGTAACACGTCCATCAGTGTCGACCGTGTGACTTTGGCAGTTGTATTGTTGACTGCTGGGCACATGCGCAGAAGACGCTGCCTCGTGTTTAGCGCAGAGCGACGCACTGGGCGGGGGCAAGGAAGACGGCTGTCTGTGTGTGTTAGGTTCGCGCGGTGGACGCGGATGCTGGGGAGAACGGCGACGTACGCTACGAGCTGGCCAGGGGCCACGGCGAGCTGTTCAAGGTCGACCGCAAGACGGGCGACGTGCAGCTCAAGCAGAACCTCGACGGGCACCTCCGCCGGCTCGACGCCCCCTGCGGGCTCACCATCGCCGCCTACGACGGAGGTGCGCACTCACTACTTACTCTATCTTACATTCTCAGCCAGGTACTCGGCACCCGGGTGATCCCCGCTCTCCAGCATCCTCATCCCGCTCGCAGAGAAGCCTGGAATCCACGACACGGCACGCACTCATGAAGATTGCCTCTGATCTTAAAGTCATGGCTTCGCTTCATGGCAGAGGCCGCGGTGGAGGAGCGGCTAGATCGCTCGCCTCCCACCGAAGCGAACTGGGTTCGATTCCCGGCGATGTCTCTCCCTGATCTTCGCATGCGGGAATCGTGCCGGACGATGCCGCTGGTCGGCGGGTTTTCTCGGCGATATTCCCGTTCCTCCGCACCTTGCAGTCCGATGCTGCCCCATTCTCACCTCGTTTCACCCTGATTGGCTTTCAAGTGCCTTTCATTTTCCTCAGTGGTAATCCCATCAGACGTCAGATCATAAACATTCCTTCCTACTTATGTCCGCAATACACGCGAGCAAACACTCTTGAGGCACCACTCAACTCTTTATTTCATTGGCTAATGGTTAGATGTGCACTTTCTAACATCTGCTTCCCAAAAAAAAAAGAAATTTATTTATTTTTCCTGAATGGCATTGTAAAGTGTAAAGTTTGCATGTTTGCAAAATCATTATTTTAAAAAATGAGTCTTATATGTAACACTGTAAACTTTATGTATTTAAAATAATTTTCGAAAATTTAATAAATTTAATCTAATCAATTATGTTACACTGAATCCGAAACGGTCGATGGCTCCTCTAGTTTCATCCTAACAATCACTCAAGCTTTAAATGGAGTTATCGCGGCATGTTGTGGATTCTGAGTGGATTAGCTGAAGATAGTAGTGCGGGAGGAGGTGCGGTGAAGGTGGTTGAGAGAGGGTTGATGTGGGTGGAAGGTAGGGTGGTGGGTCGGTGATGTGGGTGGTTGGTGTGGGGAGAGGATGGATGTGGTGTAAAGTCAATAATTATCTTGGAATTTATTTGGGTTGGGTCCAACTAAATAGGCAATAAAAAATTCGCGCAGATCATTCATATGCTGGTCGCAGTACCTTGAGAGGCTGGGTGTAAGTGTTCCACGATCTTTACAAGAATAGAACCCTGGATTTCACGTCGAGTTACTGGATGGCAATTATCTCATTGTAAATTTTTTTTTTAATAATTTTTTTCAATTTTTTTCGAAAATTGCTTTTTAAATAATTTTTATATGCGTGTATAAACTATTTAATTTATTTTATAATTTTTTCATAATTTTTTTTAAATTTAAAATTTCCTGATTTTGAAAACATTTGTATATAGTTTTTAAAAATATTATAATATTTTACCTGTCAAGCATGGCCGCCCAAGACACCTAGCACGATCTCTGGCTGTGAAATCATCCAAAATGGAGGACGAATCCAGAATCCGACTCCTGAATCCTGCACCATTTTCGCAATATCATTTCTACTAAGCAGTTAAAATTTATTTTTGTGATACACGTACAATAATATTGGTACGCATTTCAAAACACTGCGAGTTATTGTATGTTCTTTATAGTTACGTTTACAATATATATTATTTTGTTACACTATTGACTGTAATTGCCTTTAATGCAATTATTTATTGAATATAGTTATAAATATTGCAATGTACTATTATAATTGTGGGATTCCATTGTACATGTAAAACATTACATTATGCTCTTCATAGTTAGTTGAGATCTTTTAAAACTCTTGTTTAGTTTCATATTTACTTCCAGTCTTGCGTCCTTGTGTCGTACGTAAAATAAATATTGTAATGGAACATCTTACTTTATTCACGGACTAATAAAGTGAAATTGCTAATTTGTTAGGAACTTAAATATGTTAGTAATATGCCAAATCTTTCTTTGTGTGTGTAACAATCATAAACTAAATTTAGTGTTCACTTACTTAGATATCACTCCTTCAAAACCATTTTAAAACATAGAACTACATTCCCCACATCACCGCCAACTTTACTTGAAGCATATCAGTTATTTTGTGTATTTAAAAAAATTCTGTTGGTTGCAAGTACTTTTCTCAAAGGCTCATTTCTTAAGTGCTCAGTCAGCATCAAACCAGTTATAGTGATTTTTATTTTCACATTTTCTATTAAACATGCACTTCATTCCCTTATAGGTTTCGTGAGGTTTCTAGAATGGTTTCCAACTTTTATTTTACCATTACACCAACATTCAGATTTCCTATGTATTTATACACTGCTAGGTACAGGCCAAATGCTGCCTTCTTCGACAGTATCAGTATAAGACCGTAGCGTTATGGATTAGGATTACCTTTTTCCAACTACTTACAATTTTTTTGTTATTTTCTTAAAAAAAACATTTAGGGTGATTACTTAGTGAACAATACTTCAGATATTGTGAGGGCCAGTCGTAGTTGTGATGTGTATCAGGGGCATACGCATAGCGTTGGGGGGAAATCGGGGAGCTCACATTCCCTGATAATCCTAACTTTTAGATAGCTATCGCAGCAAGATATTGTCAGACTGGAAGTAGACTTCTGTGCCAGCTAAACAAATTCTTCAAGTGGGCTCAAAAATAAATTAATGTCAGAGCAACACACACACACACACACACACACATATATGTAATTATTATTTTAACCTTGCAAGTCAAAAATATTTTGGGGGAGAAACCCTTGGACCTCCGTTCTATAGGTGTTCATTAGCAAGTGTCTGATTTTTATACCAATTCCCCTTCCCCACCCCCAAAATATTCTACACTTTCGATCGCCCCCTCCGAAAGTTTGGGACCGCCGTGGTGTAGTGGTTAGAGTACTCGCCTCCCAACAACGCGGACCGGGTTCGATTCCCGGCGGTGTCGACCCCGGATTTTCACATGTGGGGGTCGTGCCGGACGATGCCGCTGGTCGGTGGGTTTTCTCAGGGGTCTCCCGTTTCTCCCAGCCTTGCATCCTCGTCTGCTCTCGAGACCTCGATGTCTAGAGTCGCCCAGATATGTTCACCCGCCCGTAGTATATGTCTGCTCGCACTGCTGACTGCGTTGACGGGGCACCGCAGGTGTGGTGCCGTGCTCGACGGAGGCGACGGTGCTGGTGGAGGTGAGGGACAAGTCTCTGCCGGCGTTCGAGCGCCGGCAGTACTCGGCCAGCGTGCCGGAGAACGCGGAGCCCGGTTCGCCCCTGCCCCTCGCCCTGAGGGCGGACGCCCCGCCGGGACACCGGCTGGTCTACAACGTCGTCTCCGGGGACGACGACGAGCAGTTCGCCCTCGACTTCCGCACAGGTGAGCCCCGCCAACTGACTCCCACTTCCTCGTCAACCTGCTGCAAGCTGTCCGTGATAAGCTGAGAGCTTCTGGAAGCCCGGATTAAGGTCCTTGTCTGGTTGGAAAGCAGTGAGAATTTGGAGTAGGGAAATACATGTTAAAGAAATTCAGATTTCTGGTGTTCCTGTTAAAGATATATATATAACCAGGCACTTTTTGAGCATAAAAAATATGAGCTCCTTTGCTATCAAAGCCTTTTGTAACATTAATGTACCGCCTGTTTCCTGTAAAAAAAATTAATAATTTAATAAAACATTACTTAGAAAAATAGTTATATAATTTCTCACACTTAGGTTTTTAGTTTCAAGTTTATATTTCTAAATCTGGCTTTAAAAAAAAACTAATTTTACTAACATGTATTTCCCTATATCATATTCTCACTGCTTTCAAATCCAGGCAACAGCTTTAAGGGGCCTGCCTACCTGGAGGTACTTTTCGCGTTTGACGCCGAGAAGCTCGGGAGTGATAAGGGCGACTCTGCCACTCGCATCAAGTGCGCCATCACCGCTACGCGCAGGGCTCTGAACTGGCGTGCGATGTTCTCGTCGTAACGCGTACACCTTGGACTTACAACACTTGCCCTATATTTTCTCGAAGGAAAGTCTGTGGCAATGTTCAATGCAAGGCCCTTAAGTATATTTGTATCTATCTGACGCGTATATCTTGAGATACAGTGCTTTGGAAAAGTCGTTTTTAGCTATACTGGAGTGCTCTGAATTGGTGTTTATAATGTGCGTGACCGTCTCAAGTGTGTTTTATTTTCATAGAGCAGCACAATGGACGAGTGTTTAATAGTTTAATTTAAAAAAACGTGTTTTTCAAACACACTGCAACACAACTCGAGCGCCAGGTAGGCGGGCTCCTTAATATATACTTGCAGACATATTGTACATTATTCCGCCATATGCACAATTAACATCTCCGCAGGTCTGGCCACTATATGCATGCGTTGGTCAAGTTGAACTGTAAAATTATCAGGAAAAGAAATATTTTATAATATTTGCTCATTTTTACTATGGCATACATTTAGCACTTTAAATTAAACGTTAAAACGTGGAACTACTTTCCCTCCGTCATTACTAACTTTACAGGGCGCATCACAGTCTCAGCGCTCTTTAAGATGTGTGCCGGTAGGGGAGTGACATTTTTCATGGGTTGATTTCAAACGTGCTTAATTAACCGTGAACAGTATACGTTCAACCATTATGCTGATCTACAGCTGTTTTATTTCATCCCTTGTAAATATACCTATTGATAATATTTTGTTTTTTATTTATTTCCCTTGTTTTTATTTCGTGTAACACTTTCGTATGTATTAAATTACACTGTAAGCACTTATTGCGAAATCAAATGTCGATTGTCACATTTGAAAGTGAATTTGATTTTTCGTTCTTTATACGATTCCCAAACTGGGTTTCAAGGTGGTCACCTGCTTGGAGGTACGAGTATTTTCACGTTTGAGGCTCAGGAACGTATGAGGGATAAGGGCGACACTTCCATGCACATCAAGTGCGCCGTCGCCGCTACGCGCGTGGCTGTTAACTGGCGTATGCAGCGTTAAGGCTCTGCTACACAGGGCTGATGGCGTGCAGTGCCGACGCATATCCGAACTATGATTGGCTCACGTGACCTGTGACGTCAGTGCGGATGTGCAGAGCAGTGCTGACCAAGTTAACCAACTTCCAACTCGGCATCTGCAGCTGATCAGCAGACGGTTGGTAGGGTGCACGTGATTGGAAGAACGAACCAAATAAATGCAAGGTCAAGCTGCGCAGGCGCAAAAAAAAAAAAAGGATGTGAAACATTATATTTTTAATGTTTTAATACTGTAATACAATATGTAATTTTTAAAATGTATTGCGTACTTAGCCGGCAAAAACGTCATTCATAGATTCATAGATCCACGCACATTGTAATGTCCGTGGGAAAAAAAAAAGAGCGAACGTGAATAAAGTGCCCGCCCTGCTACCTATTGTACGTCAATGGAACTACGCTCGCCAGCAGAGGATCTGCATTCATTGTAGCATATGCTTTATTGTCGTGCAGCGTGCACCTATGAGAGTGGCAGTGGTAGCTCTGACATTTGATCAATGGAAAGTCTTTAGCAAGGTTCACTGTAAGGTCCGTGTAGTATGCTTTAAGATGCAACATTTTAAATAGACGGTTTCTCACAATTTCGAGGGCACCAAAATAAAATTTATACAATGTGTGACGTCTTGAAAGTAGGGTCGTCGTTTGGGGTACGATTTATTTAAGTTCACATTTTGCGCACACGTTGAATAGTTTCGTCAAAAAATGCGTTTTTGAGACATGCGCCAAAGATGTTCAAGCGTCAGGTAGGAGGACACTTTAAGTTGGCTTATGAATAAAAAAAATGTGATCATTGATACAGTATAATAAATAGAACGAATGTAAATTGTCCAGCCTGTAATGAAGAAAAAAAGATTTCTAACAGTAAAATATATTATTTTTAAATCTCGCATACTGGTATCGTTTTTTCCCTTTATAAAATTGTATTACCCCGAATAACCTTTTCCTTCTAACCCATTGGTGTACTTTTTTGGTATAAGTGGTATGATAGAAATACATGTTGTATACTTTCCCTTTTTAAAAAAAAGACTTGTTTACTGATAGCTTAAGATATTCCATAAGTAGCTGCTGTAGTAAAAATGTGTGCTTAACTACTTTTGTACGAAGTGCAGAGTGCTTGGATTTTAGAGAACTCGCATCTATTCTAATTCAAATAGTATTTTAGAAACATTTTCATTGTAAATTGGAAAAATAAGTCATTTCTGTTAGATTAACAGTAGGTACGGTTTCCTAATATCTAATAAAATAACGCTTGTCAAAATGTAAAAGAATAACATTGGAAAAAGTAGCTTTTATATTAACAATCAGTAGGTTCTAGAATAACACCAGATCTCAGAGAAAGACATTATTATTCTTTTGCATTGCAGCACACTATGATAGGAGGTATTGTCCATGTAATGAATATTGACATTATTGTATGTGTTTTCTCCGCAGCTCCCAACAGTGATAATGGTCCATGTAAGTATTTCTTTAATATACGGTTAACAGACTTTGCGTGTCTGAGCTTTTTAGCCTATTTTCCGAAAGAGAGGAAGGTTTATGAGATCACTTTCCTATCTGTGTGTGTATGAGTGTTTGTATGTGTGTGTGTGTGTCTGTGTGTGTGTGCGTGAACGCGTGAACCCCATTTCACCAAACTCGATACACGTATAGCGCTAAGTAAGGACATCTGAGTTTTCTACTACGTCGGGCACTAACTTCAGAAATGGCAACCATTTTAAAGTTTAGGATGATATCATATCTCGGAAACCATTATGCCAATTTTAACCAAATTTTTTATGCTTACAGCACAAGTTGTAAACATTAAATTCAGAGCTGAATATTGTTGTTGGTCCGCCATTTCTGAAGATAGCTCCACATTAAAAAATAAGGCTTTTACGTTATATCTCGAAAACTTATGAACCTTCTTTAGCCAAATTTGGCATGTAAGTAATTTTATGATTGGCCAGGTAGATGTAAGCAATCGAACTTAATTAGATACCTATTTTCAAAAAACTGGCTATACAAATATTTTAAGTTTCTTCGGTATTACTACCGTACCGTTTGACCAATTCCAACCTAATTTTGTACGCTAATAGTATCTATAACAGCAACATAAAAACCAAACAACAACCACTTTTGACCGCCATTTTGTAAGATAGCGCTACATAAAAAATGAAGTTTTATATTATTACTCGAAAACAACTCAACCAATTTTCGCAAAATTTGGCACATAAGAAATACAATGATAGGCCAGGTAAAAAAGAGTAATTAAACTCTATTAGGCGATTATTTTCAAAATGGTGTCCACAGAAATATTGTAGGTTCATTTGGTATAACTATCATACCCTTTTAGCAATTTCAAACCAAATTTTTTTACGTTGACAGTATCTATTACAAGCATGAAATATACAAAAACCAGCCACTTTTTTCTGCCATTTTGTAAGATAGAGCTACATGCATTAATCAAGGTTTTGTGTAATTTCTCGGGAACAATTAAAGATTCCCACTAAATTTGGCAATTACGTAATACTGCAGCCGTTAATATGCACAAATATGTTTCAGGTAGGTCAGACACTTATTTTCAAAATGGCAGCCATCTGGCTATTTTAGCATACAATGCTATATCTTCGAAATCATTTAATCAATTCCAGCTTAACTTTTTATGCTGGGAGTATATAAAACACACATAAAATTTGTCTAAATGGAGCCGCTTTGGTCCCTAATTTAGTGTCACACGAATAAATAAATTTTGGTGATATCACGGACAAAATTAGGCCGATTCCTAACAAATATGGAAAACAAGTAATACTGCGGAAGGCCATGTTAACTGATTTTTTTTTTGTTTGGCAGACACTTATTTTCAAAATGGCGGCCATATAGTTATTTTAGTTTTGTATGTTATATCGTCGGAACCATGTAATTACTTCCAATAAAACTTTGTATAATGGCCCTTTATATTACAACAATAAAATGTATTTACAAAACCTCTTTTGTCCGCCATTATGTAAAATAGTATTTCTTGACAAGATAAAAGTATATGATCTCCGAAAAAACAACGGATTTCTACCAAATTTGACAAAAAATTATCACTATGGCAGACTATGTAAACTAATAAATTTTGAGAGAGTCAGGCACACTTATTTTCAAAATAGCGGCCATATAAACACTTAAGCTCTAAAAATTTTATCTATGAAACTGCAAAACAAATTTCAACTTAACTTTGTATGCTGACGGTATCAGTTATATCAATAAAAATTTCCTGTGCAAAGCCTCATTTCTCTGCTATTTTGAAAGATAGCCCCACATGAAAAATAATAATAGAGTTTTTTGCCGTATCACAGGAAACAATAAATCGATTTCTTTCAAATTTGGCGACGAAGTTGTAATGTGGTAGGCTATATTAATGTCTATGTTTTAAGTATGTAGGTTATATATTTTCTGAATGACGTGCAGTTGATTGCAAGCTAGATTAGTTTTATGAGTTTTTCTGAATTCAAACCCCAGGTATTTCAATTGTCTTTGTTCTGTTTTACATGTTTCTGGTTTCATTTCTTATAATATTACTGTCAATGAGACGTCGACGACTACCTAACATCTAAGTTTTCGAGAACGTCACTAAATATTTTTTGCACCCATGTAGAGGAAAATAGGCTCATTAGTTATCAGTAACTTCTTGATATTTAAGAGTTACATCTCTAAATAAATTTTCCTCCTAATTAATGGAACAAAATTAATGGTTTTAATATTTGTAACACTGGGCGCTAACACTTGTAATAATGGCAAAGAAGTAGATGCTTGTATATTTTTTACCCACATACACATAGTTATTTCAGCACATGCCTTGTATATGTGAATCCTCTGGCAAGCGTGGTGTTATAGGAGCAAGCTTGCTAACTTTAACTGTCGGATTCATTTATTTTATATTATCTTAAAAACTAGTCGGTAAACCACTTAAAAACCTACGGGATGAAACAAACTACACTGAGTAAAATGCTGGCCATAATCCACAAATATATGCACATATGATACTTCAGAACATTTAATATATGGACAGTGGTCAGTTAGGATAGGAATCAACAAGTTATGCTTGACAATTTGCAGGAATTTCAACAGAACTGTTTCTCGTGGTTCTGTCTTTTATTGTGCAAAAATAAATGTAACTAACACCTTCAGAAAAGCATGGATCTTTGAAAACAGCTCCTTAAACAGCGAAATTTCAGTAATATTCTGCTTTGTCACTTCAAAGAGTATATATATATATATATATATTACAGGAGTTCTGGTTTTTGTATTAAGAATTTCTGTGAGTGTTCGCCATCCATCGAAGAGGAGAGATGAAGTGATGCGGAAAACTGAAGAAATACCCTGCTCAAACCTACCGACATTCGGCAANATATATTACAGGAGTTCTGGTTTTTGTATTAAGAATTTCTGTGAGTGTTCGTCATCCATCGAAGAGGAGAGATGAAGTGATGCGGAAAACTGAAGAAATACCCTGCTCAAACCTACCGACATTCGGCAACATCAGCCACGTTTTACACACAAGGATATTTTTTTTTTGGTGGAGGAATAATTATTTAGTGGACGGTAGAAAGGGCACAAGTATTATTGAAAAAATACATGAGTAAGATCCCTTCTTGATGTTCGCAGAATTGTCTGCGGGATGAAATCGTACAAAACCATTCGTAGCCTATAATTGCAAAAATAAAATGCAAATTGCATCATTCATTGTGTCCGTGAGGTTTACATTTTAAACGTCCCTGTAACATATGTTTAGACCAGGTGTGCCCATGGCTCCGCTCGCGTGGACTACAGAATTATTATTTAGGTTTTTTTCGCTAAACAGTTCTAATGACATATTTTTTTCTTTGATAAATATTAAGCTTTTAATGGGGAAACAACAACTTCAATTTTACGTATTTATTTATTAATAAATCAAATGGTTAAAACGGGTGTTAGTATATTTCTGTTATAGATAGATATATGCTACCGCGGAGTTTTTTTAAGGTATTTTTATTCCACACAATTCTTTACTTCACCGTATTGTTCCATCTTTAACGGTTTAGACATCGTATCGCAAGAGAGCGCGCTGGTGACAAACTTTTTTCCGACTTGATGCACTATTATCGTCACTGCTTATTCCTTATCTTACTTTACGTAATAAAATATATACTAAAACCTGGCCAGAGAACATCGCTTTGAATTAAAAAAAAACACGTAAATCGGATAAGTGGTTCTCGAGTGATAAGCGCACTAACAGACAAACAGATAGAGAGACGTTGAGTTTTATAATACGTATAGATAAGATGTGTGTCGCATACTCTGTGAAGATGTTTCTACAGCCTGCAAGTAGAGTTTGGCAGAGAGGAAAGTCGCTGAAGCATGGTTATTCAGTTGGAAATGCTAGCTTCGACTTCCGCCGTTGGGCCGCAGTAAAGTTGTGGCAGACGTGAATACCAGCCGCTCTCTTTTTTAAAAGCAACATATGGCGAAATGACTTATTTTGCTGTTGTCCTCTAAATACCTCAGTTTACAATAATGCAGTCTTCTACTGCCTAATATGACTTTGCCCTGGATGAAGAAAATTCTTGAATATAGTTGAGAATATTTGCGATAGTCATTAAGTTGGCCAAAGTGTGACTAAAGGTGGTCAGTGTGAGATATTTGTCACATTGCCTGTATAATAATATGTAAATTAATCCGGGAGAACTGAAAAAAATTCTAATCAACGAATGTGACATTAATGGTGTTTTCCATCACAGAAAATAGCGAGAGAACTTATTGCCTACATAGCTTTGTTGGTTGTCCTGGTGGCATGCTTTTGTAGCACAGTCGGTGTTTATTTCTGTCGCGTTTTATTTATGCATATGACAAATTATATTATACGTAGCACAGTCAGTAAGTCCATGGACGCATTAACAAGTGGCTGCCTACACTCCAGGCGCCAGTCCACGAATTTATGAACTATGGTAGTATGCCAATTATTTATTTTGATTACGACATCCTACCGTATCGTTTTCTGTCTGGGAATATAGGTTATCTGCTGAGAACGTTATGCATGTATGCAGCAGCGAACAATATGAGACCTTCAACTGCATTGAAGGCCGTCAATGGGCACTACAGTAGCGAATGTTTGCAAATAACTTTTTATAAGCATAAATTATGGTTTGCTTGACACACATCCGCTCAGCCTACGTGTTCTCAAACAAAGCCTGCCCGACACACGTTTACTTAAGCCACTTTACCTATAAATGCATTAAGTTACATGTTGTACACTCCAAATACGCCAGATGTAATTATACCTACTAAAATATATAGACTTGAGAAATCATCTCCTTCATAATACTTTTGACTTGAATAAACCATAAAGTTCTCAAAACTCAACTTCTGTACCACATCTTCTCAACGCTAAGAAGCTCAATTCACATCTTCTGCAGTCTGGACTGCTGAAACCACATCTGCCCAACCCTAAATTTTACAGTCTCGTCTGCTCAACACACGGCTGCTTAAATTTCATCTGTTATATTCACAGTTTCTCAAACTTTAGGTGAAACCACGGTGGTATAGTGGTCAGAGTGCTCGCCTCCCACCGTTGCGAAGAGGGTTCGATTCCCAGCGGGGTAGCTCCCGGATTTTCCCACTTGTAAACTGTGTCAGACGATGCCGCTGGCTGGTGGGTTTTTTCGGGGATTTCCCGTTTCCCCGCCCTTGCATTCTTGCGCTGCTCCACGCTCACTCCGTTTCACTCTCATGAGCTCTCAAGATCCCGTTGTTTAGAGCCACCAAATCATCTCCTCTCTACTTCTACTTTCCACTCAAATCTTACCTGCTCACGTCCAATTTGTTGCGGTTTTGTCATATCCATGACACACTTTTTTTTCCTTCTACTTACATCTTCATTTGTCACTTACTGATTTGTTTAGTTTTTAGTTACCATTTAAGAACCTGACATCCTATTGTTAATATGGTATATAAATTTTCAACATTCAGCTTATATGATACATGTATGGTAACTTTAAAATTTTCTGAAGCTCTGCTTAAGTTCTACTTTCAGGCTATGCATCCACCTCGTGCAAACAAAACTTAACAAAGTCTACCAAATTACAGTAAAGGGACAACGCACCTCATTCATGGGCACTAAGTTTAACGTTATTTTGCATAACAACTAAGCATTACGAACACGTTTTCTTTTTGCTCACGGTGATTTCTCATATTTATTTTACATGATATAATATAATTTATAAATTAAATATAGGTAAAAGTTTAATTCTACCAAAAATATGGTACGTTCATTTTAACACATAACATATTTTAGATCCAATTAAATATGTCATACACAGGTTTGATTTATTAAGAGTGAATATAACGCGAATAGACTATAAAAATTCACTGTGTGTGTAATCTAGATATTTCACTTTTTCATTATGTATTTTCAATACTATTATTTAAATTAAGAGTATTGGTTTTTTAAGTATTTTTGAATTTGGGATTATTATCNATTATGTATTTTCAATACTATTATTTAAATTAAGAGTATTGGTTTTTTAAGTATTTTTGAATTTGGGATTATTATCTTCGCCAAGTGTAAAACCAGGTATTAAAATAAATAAATAAATGGATACGTGTAGAGAAGACTGAGCCGTGTGTGTGNTTCGCCAAGTGTAAAACCAGGTATTAAAATAAATAAATAAATGGATACGTGTAGAGAAGACTGAGCCGTGTGTGTGGTGGCAGGCGTGTTGTATCTGGCGGACGAGCTGGACCGGGAGCACAAGAGCGTGTACCACTTGACGGTCCAAGCTGTGGACGCGGTGACGGGAGCTGAAGCTGTCACCACGGTCCACATCGCAGTCGAGGACGTGAACGACAGCGCTCCAGAGTTCTCCAGCGACTCGTACGCTGTGTCCGTGCTGGAGTCTGCGCCGCCTGGGTCCGCCCTGCTGTCCGTCACTGCCCGCGACAACGACACAGGTGACACCCCACGTCAACGTGCCTCCTCTTGTCCCCAGCAAGCCGTCCACCCGGCTGAAGTCAGTAGGGTGTTACAGGTTGTTTACTGTGAAGTGAGCGATTTTGAGGCCCTAGTCACTTTTAAATTTCAGCCAATTTTTTATCCTTTAACCGCCTTTTAAAATAAACATTGTCATGGAAGTAATGCATAGTATGTATATCCCCCAGCACTCGGGAGTCATCTTCTAAGGCTAAAATTAATATATTTATTGACTATTATTCCAAACGAGAGGGTTTTCTAAAGTGCTCACTTTACCGTTAATAGCCTATACCTACAAACCACGATGTCACAAGGGGCCGCGGTGGTGCAGCGGCTAGAACGCTCGCCTCCTATCTCGGCGAACCTGGTTCGATTCCCGGCGGGGTTGCTCCCGAAATTTCACACGTGGGAATCGTGCAGGACGATGCCCACTGGTCGGCGGGCTTTCTTGGAGATCTCCTATCCCCCAGAATTTCCCTTGCGTTCCGGCGCTGCTTCATACTCACCTCGATTTCACCTATCATCGGCTCTCAAGACCCCAATTCTAAGAGGGGCCCAAACATCTTAACTCAACTCCACGATNCTCGATTTCACCTATCATCGGCTCTCAAGACCCCAATTCTAAGAGGGGCCCAAACATCTTAACTCAACTCCACGATATTCCAGAATCGGATCCCGAGTAAGTCATGAAAGTGCTCTGCTTGTTTGGTGTAAACTGGTGTTAGTTAAGTATTCATTCATGCTATCCTCCGTCATCCTTCNCATGAAAGTGCTCTGCTTGTTTGGTGTAAACTGGTGTTAGTTAAGTATTCATTCATGCTATCCTCCGTCATCCTTCAGGTTTACAAAGCAGGTTCTTTGATTGTAAGCTGATTATAATACCTCACTTATTCATCAAACAGAGAGCCATTCAACTCCCAATCCATGAACACCCTCGTGACAGTACTTGAACTCCGATGTAGTAGTGCCTTCTTGAATAGTCCGACGTAAATATTGATACACGCTAATTGAACGCAGAAACCTCCAGCCGCAAGTGTATTAATACAACTTATTAAAAATAACTTTAAAACTGGCATGAAACATATCTTGATTTCATTGAAAGGTTTGTCAACTCTTCCCACGCTCGTTAGGTTAAACCAGTTCTTGAGTTAATGTTTCCGTCAATACCTTGACACACTTCAAGCCATTAAACACAGTACATCACACTCTGGCCTCGTGCGATACCATTTTTTCTCACTGATGAAATTTTTTCTTTTTGAGCAAATTAACTTATAATATGGTATCACAAATTTTTAGTTATCGTTCTCATTTTCATGTTCATTGATATGCTTTGTAACATTGGTATTATGTGCCAACCGAAAAGACGTAATGTGATATGTCACTCCAAGGTAATAATAATTCTAGACCTAAAGCAAATATAATAAGCTGTATCACCACTGAACGTTTGTTGTGTGGTTTAAATGTAGTCTTAGCAAATGTTAAACAGAATAATATTTAAATTAAACGAAAACACTCATCACCGACNTGTGTGGTTTAAATGTAGTCTTAGCAAACGTTAAACAGAATAATATTTAAATTAAACGAAAACACTCATCACCGACAAGAACAAAATAACGCACGGGCAATTTGGGCCACTAAAAAATAACAGTTCCTTTGAACGAATATTCTATAAAATATNAAGAACAAAATAACGCACGGGCAATTTGGGCCACTAAAAAATAACAGTTCCTTTGAACGAATATTCTATAAAATATTATCCAAATGTGTTGTCTTAACCTAAAAAACAAACTTACATAATGTGCAGACAGTTGATTCAGCTGAAACTGTGTGAAGTCAAAGAGGTATGAAATGCATCGCTTGTTGCTTGTTTGCTCGCAGGTATGAACCAGGTGGTGAGATACGAGATAGTGAAGGATGCTGTCCGCTCCTCTGAGTACTTCCACATAGATCCTGAGAACGGCACAGTGTATCTGACGAGGTCCCTGGACCACGAAGTTCAGACGTCACACGTCTTCAGCGTGGTCGCTGCAGACTCCGGGGCACCGAGACTCAGCAGCATTGTCCGCGTTCATGTCTCAGGTAGCTAGTGACCTCCACAACTCCTCAGTATCGCATGTGTCATCCTCCTAGGTTCATGTCTCAGGTAGCTAGTGACCTCCACAACTCCTCAGTATCACATGTGTCATCCTCCTAGGTTCATGTCTCAGGTAGCTAGTGACCTCCACAACTCCTCAGTATCGCATGTGTCATCCTCCTAGATTCGTGGTTATGTACCGACAAGGAATTTACGTATAGCAAATCGGTCACTGTCCTTCAATTACATTATTCGTACTCGACTGCATAGAATCTGGTGCAGGTATTTTGTAGCTTGCGATCACTATAACCGAACATCACTTCAACAAAACAATGGCCTACCACCGACCATGATCTTGTGAGATACATGTTTAACATTGTTGTATTTTTTATGCGTGTGACTGATTGGCTACAACATCTAGTGGAAAGTTCCCTATTGCTGCGTGACAAGTTATTGATGCAGTGTCAGGTATAGGGCTAATCTGTTGTTTTGCTGGCACACAAGGCAACGTGTTCGGGGTACATGCTACGCTTTTCCCTTTTATTAAATTGGCTATTTCTGTAGGAACAATTAACTTCAAAAAATTCTACATTAAAACATATTAAGTGGTTAGATTTTTGCCAATGACTGTGGCTTTGCATATCACAAATACAGAAGCGAAACTTCCAGTTGAATCACAAACGCCATCCACATGAGCCAAGAAAAAGGCCTCACTTGCTAGTGGTATGGCAGTATGCCATTCCCTTATCAGCAGCTGGCGATGAACTAGTCGTTCAACAGCCACACCTGTAAGGAACGTTCAATAGCAAAGTGTTTATCAGATAAATGGCACACTTGCAAACTTGACACAGCAGATCGGCGAATGAGTATGCCCTGCTCAAAAGGAACGCCATGACAATTTCATAACTACCACTGTGTATATAAGTGATACTGCATGGTGATATCTTTGATTTCAGCATAGTCAGTAACTAAATTACTGTACTTTGCCACGGAATAAGCTAGTTTCTGACTGTCCCCGCCGTGAGCAGACACCTGCTCTGGTAGCGTCCTGGTAAGACGTTAGGGGTCCGAATAGTGCTCCGGCCAGACTACACGCTTGGTAATCTGAGTACGAGGGTCTCAGGCCTTGTGGTAGGGTGCTCCTGGCGGAGCTTGTGTATCGAGATGGGGCTACGGTTTTGGTTACCTCAGGTGAAAAGCTGAGAGACCTGTGATGAGAAGACGTGATCTTTCTCCCCTTCCCTAGAGTGCGTCCGGGGCGCGGAATGACCTAAATGGCTAAGAGCGTCACGTTGAAAAAAAAAGTATGGTCGTAATGGCTGTATATATACTCGTATGACCCCACCGTGATTACCATATTTGCCCATTCCTTCAGACGGCGTCGGGCACAGTTCGACTTCAGATTGTGATTTGTGGATGACCCACGTGCGGGTTACCATGGCATAACCTATTTGCCCAGAGTCTGCAGTCAGGATTGGGAACTCACACAGCACGTTCTGTCTTGTGTACTTTGATTCTGGGTACCGATTATCTGTGGTGTGTCGTGGATGTAATCGCATGTCCTGTTTTGAGACCTCCCGTGGGCAGGTAAGACGCACTGTTCAATACCGGCAATAGGCAATGGAAGGCAGTCGCCTCAAAAGCACATGTTCTGCGCCACCTAAACGGATGAGTTCCCCATGTGTTGTCCACACGATCTCTGAGTATTTCAAACGATGTCGCCTTGAGTTAAATTTGAGGTCAGACTTTGCTAGGAGCCAAGACTGCTTAACGTTAGTCACTACCATCAGGGTAACTTTATGAATCGCTGAGAATCCTGGTAATTCTTGGCAAAAAGAAAGTTTTAAAATATTATGCATACCCATATTTCAAAACGAATGTCGAGAATACACCGGCAGCCAAGATTTTCCCTTCTTCGTTCTCCGTTCTTTACCTGATTCCCACTGAGACGCTCTCCCAGGCTGGCATTATGTCGGAGTATCTTCTGGGTAAGTTACAAGGAGTGCGTTAGGGGACAATTTGCACAGACTATCCTTAATATAGGCAGTTGATATGCATGGGATGTTGGCCTACAGGAAGGTAGCAATGACGTGATTGCGCTTCCTTACGCTTCAGTGCTATAAAGGAGCGTGATGGCATTTTGGTGGACTCTGTTGTCTGTAATGAATCAATTGGTTTCCTGATATCGTAATGCGGATAATTCCTCGCAGGTTTAATATGCACATCACCCGATAAATCTGTATAAAAGTGCATTCATACGCGCTGTTATAGAGACAAACAAAAATATAAAGAGAAAAACAATTTCTAGGGAAGAAGACTTTCTACCGTAGTTTTGTTAACTTGAACATAAACCCGTACCACTGAACATTCACGAGTATAAATCCTGACCTTCCCCACTGCTCCATTGTCTATGCGGGTACTTCAAAGTTGTCTATAGACACGCATTGTACTTTTAAATTTATTAGAGTGCCATAAAATTATAAGGTCGCTACTTAAAGTCACGTTCAGGCGAGTCGGTTAAGCGCCTTGGCGTAGAGGCGGTGATGCAAGTGGTGAGTGAGCAAGAGTCGACTTTAGCGCTTACGCATTTCAAGGCAAGGGACGTGGAAAATAGCTTTACTCCAAAGCGCTTATAAGCTGTTCACGGTACAATGACCACTTTTGAAAGCCCTGATTAAGATCTACTTGTGAACACATTGCGTATTTTTCCGCCATATGTACGACCAACGTTACTATGAGCATGGTCACTTTTTCGTGCGTTGGTTAACGGCAAATGTAAATTAAAAGTAACATATATTTTACTAATTTTTTTATTGTTACACTTACATGCATTAAAAATGTTTACTTAACACTTGTAATTTAACGTTGACAAATGGAACTATTTTCTCTGCATCGTTGCCAACTTTACTGGGGCGTGGCAGTCAATGCGTACGTTAAAATGTATGCAGGTAGGAGCAGTGACATATTTCAATGGTTAATTTCAAAAGTGTTCACGTTACCATAAACAGCCTTTAACAAACGTACATTATTTCTGCCGGCGACTCGCCTGAACGTGACACTAAGCGGCGGCCCTATAGTTTTATTGTACTCTAATAAATTTAAAAGTACCATCTTTGTCCAAATACAACTATGAAGTATCTGTATAGACAATAGAGCAGCTAAAACTAAGTCTTAAAGCACCCGATTTACCCATTTTCACGTCCAGAAAATTACCGTTGGAGTTGACATAAGAACCTGAAACTTTCATTTGTGCGCAAAACGTTTCGTAATGCTTTGCGTGTTTAGACACTAATAAAAAAATTTGCTACTGGATTTGAATGAGATTCTTTCTACCAAACGTCTGCAACGCATTTCATTGGCCAACCAGGCGGATTCCTTAAAGTGGTGGAATCTTTGTTGCCTTGTGTCTGTTTGTATCTCTTTGTATCTTACTGTTAAGATTTAGTACTAAAAATCATGTCTTATTATTAAATACAGAACTATTTCACAGAATTCATTAAACAAAAAAGGACAGGTTCTACATTGTATTGGCAAATATCAATATGTATTTATTCATGTGAGACCGAAAAATTATAATTTTGAATTAATCACTATTGCGGTTACAGATGCAACAAAAACAATATGAATAAAATATTTTATCGTTAGAAATATCGTTTAAGATATGCCATATATCCTGACAGCTCTCGCTTTCAGATTTGATCTGAAAATTAAGCTACGGTCAAACAAATACAAATACAAGATAAAAGGTATACTACTAACCTTTAAAGTCCTGCTTAGTAACCTACTTACTTGAAGTTCGCCAGTAGTACGAATGCAATCCTTGAGTAAAGTCTATTCGCGGTTTCTTCGCATCTTTCGAATCATACCTTTGAAAAATCACACTATGCATAATGTGCATTGATGGATAAATTAAACTTTTACTTATATTTTTTTTATAAATTATAATATTGAATTCTTAATGCATATTAATAAAAACAGGGATAAAATAGGTGGTTTGGTAATGCCTAGTAAGAATTAGTTCTTATGAAAAAATAATGTGACATTGATCGCGCACGAATGCCGTGCGTAGTCCCTCCGGCGTAATTTCCCAGACTTCGTCAAGCTTTGTTCGCACGAGACGGGGGGAATATCCTGTGAAAGTGGATTCCGAGGAGAGACTGAGAGAGGCCGCAAGTTACCGCGAACGGACTGTAAACAGCCTGCTTCAGTGGTCGCCCTGTCCCCGGAGAGCTGCTCCTCCCTGCAGGCTAGATGCTGTGTGTCGTGTGTTGTTGCCGGCGGCGGCCGGAGCNTTCATGTCTCAGGTAGCTAGTGACCTCCACAACTCCTCAGTATCGCATGTGGCATCCTCCTAGATTCATGTCTCAGGTAGCTAGTGACCTCCACAACTCCTCAGTATCGCATGTATCATCCTCCTAGATTCATGTCTCAGGTAGCTAGTGACCTCCACAACTCCTCAGTATCGCATGTATCATCCTCCTAGATTCGTGGTTATGTACCGACAAGGAATTTACATATAGCAAATTGGTCACTTTCCTTCAATTACATTATTCGTACTCGACTGCATAGAATCTGGTGCAGGTATTTTGTAGCTTGCGATCACTAAAACCGAACATCACTTCAACAAAACAATGGCCTACCACCGATCATGATTTTGTAAGATATATGATTAACATTGTGATCTTTTTTATGCGTATTTCTTATTGGCTACAACATATTGTGGAAAGTTCCCTACCACTGCGTGACAAGTTATTGATACAGTGTCAGGTAGGAGGGTTAAACTGTTGTTTTGCTGGCACACAAGGCAACGTGTTTGGGTTACATGCAACGCTTTTCTCGTTTATTAAATTGGCTATTTCTGTTGCAACAATTAACTTCACAAATGTTCTACATTTAAACATATAAAGTGGCTAAATTTTTGCTAATGAATGTGGCTTTGCAAATCACTAATACACAAACTAAACTTCCAGTTGAATCACAAACGCCATCCACATGAGCCAAGAAAAAGGCCTCACTTGCTAGCGGTATGGCAGTATGCCATTCCCTTATCAGCAGCTGGCGAAGAACTAGTCGTTTACTAGCCAAATCTGTAAGGAACATTCAATAGCAAAGTGTTTATCAATGAGATAAATGGCATATTTGCAAACTTGATACAGCAGATCGGCGAATGGGTATGCCCTGCTCAAAAGGAACGCCATGACAATTTCACAACTACCACTGTGTATACAAGCGATACTGCATGATGATGTCTTTGATTTCAGCATAGTCACTAACTAAATGACTGTATTTTGCCACGGAATAAGCTAGTTTCGGATTGTCCCCGCCGTGAGCAGACACCTGCTCTGGTAGCGTCCTGGTAAGACACTATGGGTCCAGATAGTGCTCCGGCCAGACCACACGCTTGGTAATCTGAGTACGAGGGTCTCAGGCCTTGTCGAAGGGTGCTCCTGGTGGAGCTTGTGTATCAAGATCGGTGTTACGGTTTTGGTTACCTCAGGTGAAAAGCTGGGACACCTGCGATGAGAAGGCGTGATCCTTCTCCCCTGCCGAGAGGGCGGCCGGAGCGCGGAATGGCCAAAATGGCTAAGAGCGTCACGTTAAAAAAAAAAAAGTATGGTCGTAATGGCTGTATATATACTCGTATGTCCCCGCCGTGCTGTCAACATTTGCCCATTCCTTCAGATGGCGTCGGGCACAGTTCGACTTCAGATTGTGATTTGTGGATGACCCACGTGCAGGTTACCATTGTATAAACTTTTTGTCCAGAGTGTGCAGTCAGGATTGGGAACCCACACAGCACGTTCTGTCTTGTGTACTTTGATTCTGGGTACCGATTATCTGTGGTGTGTCGTGGATGTAATCACGTGTCCTGTTTTGAGACCTCTCGTGGGCAGGTAAGACGCAATGTTCAATACCGGCAATAGGCGATGGAAGGCAATCGCCCCAAAAGCACATGTTCTGCGCCACCTAAACGGATAAGTTCCCCATGTGTTGTCCACGCAATCTCTGAGTATTTCAAACGATGTCGCCTTGAGTTACATTTGAGGTCAGACTTTGCTAGGAACCAAGACTGCTTAACGTTAGTCACTACCATCAGGGTAACTTTATCAATCGCTGAGAATCCTGGTAATTCTTGGCAAAAAGAAAGTGTTAAAATATTATACATACCCATATTTCAAAATGAATGTCAAGAATACACCGGCAGCCAAGATTTTCCCTTCATCGTTCTCCGTTCTTTACCAGNCAAGAATACACCGGCAGCCAAGATTTTCCCTTCATCGTTCTCCGTTCTTTACCAGATTCCCACTGAGACGCTCTCCCAGGCTGGCATTATGTCGGAGTATCTTCTGGGTAAGTTACAAGGAGTGCGTTAGGGGACAATTTGCACAGACTATCCTTAATCTAGGCAGTTTATATGCATGGGATGCTGGCCTACAGGAAGGTAGCAATGACGTGATTGCGTTTCCTTACGCTTCAGTGCTAGAAAGGCGCGTGATGGCATTTTGGTGGACGTCTGTTGTCTGTAATGAATAAATTGGTTTCCTGATATCGTAATGCGGATAATTCCTCGCAGGTTTAATATGCACATCACCCGATAAATCTGTATAAAAGTGAATGCATGCGCGCTGTTATAGAGACAAACAAAAATATTAAGAGAAAAAAAATTTCGAGTTTTGTTAACTTGAACATAAACCCGCACCACTGAACATTCACGAGTATAAATCCTGACCTTCCCCCACTGCTCCATTGTCTATGCAGGTACTTCACAGTTGTCTATATACACGCATTGTACTTTTAAATTTATCAGAGTGCCATAAAATTATAAGGCCGCCGCTTAAAGTCACGTCCAGGCGAGTCGGTTAAGCGCCTTGGCGTAGAGGCAATGATGCAAGTGGTGAGTGAGCAAGAGTCGACCTTAGAGCTTACGCATTTCAAAGCAAGGAACGTGGAAAAAAGCTCTACGCCAAGGCGCTAATAAGCTGTTCATGGTAAAATGAGCACATTTGAAAGCCCTGATTAAGATCTACTTGTGAACACATTGTGTATAATTCCGCCATATGTACCACCAACGATACTATGAGCATGATCACTTTATTCGTGCGCTGGTTAACGGCAACTGTAAATTTAAAAAAACATATATTTTACAAATGTTTTTATTCTTACACTCACATGCATTAAAAAAACAGGAAAATAAAATATTTTTTGTATTCACAAATGTTTACTTAACACTTGTAATTTAACGTTGACAATTGGAACTATTTTCCCTCCATCGTTGCCAACTTTACTGGGGCGTGGCAGTCAATGTGCCCGTTAAAATATATGCAGGTAGGAGCAGTGACACATTTCAAAGGTTAATTTCAAAAGTGTTCACGTTACCATGAACAGTCTTTAACTGACGTACATTATTTCTGCCGGCGACTCGCATGAACGTGACATTAAGCGGCGGCCCTATAATTTAACGCACTCTAATAAATTTAAAAGTACCGTCTTTGCCTAAAGACAACTCTGAAGTTTCTGTACATACAATAGAGTAGCTAAAACTAAGTCTTAAAGCACCCGATTTAGCCATTTTCACTCCCGGAAAATTGCCGTTGGAGTTGACATAAGAACCTGAAACTTTTATTTGTGCATAAAACGTTTCGTAATGCTTTGCGTGTTTAGACACTAATACAAAAATTTGCTACTGGATTTGAATGAGATGCTTTCTACCAAACGTCTGCAACGCATTTCATTGGCCAACCAAGTGGATGCCTTTAAGTGGTGGTATCTTTGTTGCCTTGTGTCTGTTTGTATCTCTTTGTATCTTACTGTTAAGATTTAGTTTTAAAAATCATGTCTTATTATTAAATACAGAACTACTTTACAGAATTCATGAAACAAAAAGGACAGGTTCTACATTGTATTGGCAGATATCAATATGTATTTATTCATGTGAGACCGAAAAATTATAATTTTGAATTAATCACTATTGCGGTTACAGATGCAACAAAAACAATATGAATAAAATATTTTATCGTTAGAAATATCGTTTAAGATATGCCCTATATCCTGACAGCCCTCGCTTTCAGATTTGTTCTGAAAATTAAGCTACGGTGAAACAAATACAAATACAAGATAAAAGGTATACAACTAATCTTTAAAGTCCTGCTTAGTAACCTACTTACTTGAAGTTCGCCAGTAGTACGAATGCATTTCTTGAGTAAAGTCTACTTGCGGTTTCTTCGCATCTTTCGAATCATACCTTTGAAAAATCACACTATGCATAATGTGCATTAATGGATAAATTAAACTTTTACTTATATTTTTTTATAAATTATAATATTGAATTCTTAATGCATATTAATAAAAACAGGGATAAAATAGGTGTGTTGGTAATGCCTAGTAAGAATTAGTTCTTATGAAAAAATAATGTGACATTGATCGCGCACGAATGCCGTGCGTAGTCCCTCCGGCGTAATTTCCCAGACTTCGTCAAGCTTTGTTCGCACGAGACGGGGGAAATATCCTGTGAAAGTGGATACCGAGGAGAGACTGAGAGAGGCCGCAAGTTACCGCGAACGGACTGTTGACAGCCGGCTTCAGTGGTTGCCCTCCTGTCCCCGGAGAGCTGCTCCTCCCTGCAGGCTAGATGCTGTGTGTCGTGTGTTGTTGCCGGCGGCGGCCGGAGCAGTGGAGGACGTGAACGACAACGCGCCGGTGTTCGAGCGGCCGGAGTACGCATGCGCAGTGTGGGCGGGCGCGGGGAGGGGACACTTCGTCACCAAGGTGTCCGCCAGCGACGCCGACCACCACGCGCTCACCTACGCCATTGTGGGCGGCGACGATCTGCACAGCTTCTCCGTCCACCCATCCACTGGTATGTGCTTCATAACACCCTGCCATTTTTTTTTTGTGGTGCACAAGATTTTTTAAATTTCAATTTCTTCACTTTTTTTAACATTAAAATTTTTAATATATATATTGTGGTGGCTACGAATAATTTTGTTTACCTTGGCAGAGTGAATACCCACAATACACTTTGTGACTGCCACAGATGTTTTTGTTAATATATATAGTGGTGACTACGAATAATTTTGTGTTTTCCTTGGCAGAATGAATACCCACAATACACTTTGCGGCTGCCACAGATGTTTTTGTAAATGCGCATTTGCATGTGTGACTGCTGACGACAAGCTAAGGGATATCCACAGTACAGTAGGCCATTTTGAAAACAAGCTTTGGAAATAAAAACATACATAGACATATATATATATATGGGTCCCAAGCAATGCTTTCAGAAGTGCTCAGTTAACCGTGACCAGACTATGGAAATGAGTCACCTACATCAAAAGCTCTAAAACTACAGGAACTCCAGTTATGCTGGTCTCTCTAGTTCCACTTATTGTCGTTCTATTCAACTACACTGCACCACACACTATTTACGTGCTTTACAACTTCAGATATATCATCATCCAATAAAGTGACATTTTCCCATTTCAATCTCTGTTAATACCTAATAGAATATAAAACTATCAAAACCATCATTTTCATTTTGTTACTTCATCATAATAGTTATATTCATGAATTTTATTTTCGATGTGTTGCTAGTGGTGTGTATATATATTGATTTATCTGCTGGAAAGGACCTGAGGAGGACTTGACTTCTGGTGTCAACTGATTTTTTTCCACACGCCTATAGTTTTAATAATTTAATGCATCATCCATTTAAGAACATTATATAGGTGACTTTTTTTACAGGGAGGTTATTGCTCAGTTTTCAGTTTGTGGGTCAAGATTTAATTAGATAAAGTGTCATTCAAACAAAAATTGGCGAGAATGGTGCAATGGTTAATCACACTGTAAATTCAACTAACTGACTTGTGTTAAATGATCTTTATTTGAAAATATATGTACTTGAAAACAAGTAATACGACACTTAGCTATTGTAAGCTTGTTATTGAGCATCACAAATAATTATTTGATTTCTGCAAGGAGACAGATCACTCATACCCCTTCCACCGTGTGACTCAGCATTCTTTTAAGATCCTTAAAATAGTAGAGACATAAAGGAAGGACATAGGCATTTTATACCAGACTAGCAAGAGTTACATTTACCATTATGCCTTAAGTATGTCCACATGCACCCACCACACATGCGCTCCACCACACATACACTCCACACACATGCGCTCCACCACACATACACTCCACACACATGCACTCCACCACACACGCACACCACCACACATGCACTCCACCACACATGCGCTCCACCACACATACACTCCACACACATGCACTCCACCACACACGCACTCCACCACACATGCACTCCAACATACATGCACTCCATCACACATGCACTCCATCACACATGTACTCCATCACGCATGCACTCCACCACTTATGCACTCCACCACTTATGCAATCCGCCACATATGCACCCAACATACATGCATTCCACCACATATGCACTCCACTACATACGAACTCCACCACATATGCACTCCATCACACTGTCTGTCACCTCACTTCAAAAGAAGGGGGCGAAAACATAGGTGACTGCATCCAATCTGAGTTTATTTCCTGCTGCATGGACATAGGTAAGTATGGTTACATTTTGTATCCTTAGTGACTTTGCAAGACAGAGCACAGATATATAAAATGGAATACACTGATTATCATAATTCCCACATGCCCGCAACTTCGACACGCACACCGCCAGCAGAACTATCAGAATATCGAGGTCAGTCTTTACGACTAGAGTTCGTTTGTGTTAACTTTTAAGACAGGGCAGTGGTTTATACAAAAATGTTGTAAGTCAGTTTGAAATGTCTACTAATATTGCAAGTGAGACCATGTTGTTTTGGCCATGCCTGGGGGGNGGGAACATGGAGACTCTGCACTTAGCGCACGCACTCTACCTCATATTCCTTCCACGCGATAAACGACACAGACCTCTACACTCACTAAAGCCTGTATGCCACGATACCATTCCCCGTACAAGCTCGGGCAGAAGCTCCCACGAGACCTGCTAGCCGAGCCTTCACGCGAGCTCTTATACAAGGTTCTTTGTAGGTAATCTCTAAATAGTACAAAACACGCTTATCCGCGTCGGTCTGTGTATTCACTTAGTACGTCTAAGCTACTCGGTGGATTTTTATGCGGTTTTCAACATCATTTAGAGAATATCTTGAGAAAGGTTTTGGTGTATAATACAATTATATTTAATGTAAGGATAGTAGAGAAAAGTCGAACCGTTTGTGATCAAGTCGTAAAATACCGGTTTTTTGGGCGCTTACATGGCTTGCGCTGATTAAACCATAAGAGATACATCAATTTAATAAACTACAGAATTGTAGCTCTCAAAAAGGTCTACAGAAAAGTTCGCGATAGCATATGTTTATCTTTTAAGGATGACCCAGAGTAACCATTTTTGTCTTTCAAAGTATCGCTGTAAAAACTAATTTGTTACCGAGCGAAGCTGGGCCGGTTCCCTAGTAACCTGTACAACGATACTTGCCGTACAAGTAAAGACGCGTGCATTTTTTTTTTTTTTTTTNTGGCGGGTTATATCTGGATCTTATATGTTAAATAAACACGAACGTTTACCATAATTTTCCCACATTGCTGTTTTAGAATAAGCAAACATTTTCGTGTTTCTTAATTAACTGTTTATTTGTGTGCAGTAGTCTTGTGCGGTTTCTCACAACCAAATAAACAAAATGATTCTACCACCCTCGCTCTGATTGGCTAAGATTTCAACCACGCAGGAAACCTTTCATTGAAAACTGCAACACCTCAGATTTCGAAAACGTCCATGAAAACGGCTGGCAGATAGAAACTTCCTTAGAACCATCCAGACGAGTGACCATGCAGGTTTGCATGGGAAATCTTCCATCGTGGAAGATTCCAAGGAATTACATTGAATTCCAAGGAATCTTCCATCGTGGCATACACGCTTAAACGTGGATAGTGACTACATTCGGTGACCAAGTACCAAGTCCAGGACTTGGTATCTTTTGCAAGTTCCAGACACGTTGTTGCACCATTTAGATGTGTATTTTGTATAGTACTTGGTTCCTTTTATTGCTAAAATCCAAGAAGATTGTATGGAGAGTCCGAAACTGGTATAAAATGACGTTGCCCACTAAATGTACTTGGTCTCTTTTGCAAATTTCTGGTTCAATCTTATTGGGAGCGCGTGTGCTTCTTCGCCTATTGGCAATAACCACAGTTGAAATCAATCAATTTCACCTGCGAAACACTGTCTTCAGCAGTAGGAAACAGTGAGTAGACAGCTGAAATCATATTAATAACCCCTGGAAATAGAGCAATGGTGGGAAAATTATCGTTACTCGGGCAACAACCGTCGTTTTAAATTTCCTTTCACAGTATGCAGATGACCCATACCCAAACCCGGTATACAAATTCCTAGGAATATAGTGAGAAGTAACCTTGCTACCACTACGCCAAAAAAGGGTACATTTTCGCCATTGTGTCAATAGCTCATTCGTAGTTTAGTAAGAATTAAATTTAGAGTGAGTGAGTGAAGAGATTTCGGCGGCTCTTAACAGCGGGGTCTTGAGAGCCGATAAGGGTTATGGAAGGTGAATATGGAGCAGCGCCGGAATGAAAGGACGGGGAAACCGGGAGATCCCTTAGAAAACCCACCAACCAGTGGCATCGTGCGGCATGATTCCCACTTGCCAAAATCCGGGAGTGACCCGGTTCGCCTTAGTGGGAGGCGAGCGTTCTGACCGCTCAGCCACCGCGGCCCCTTAAATTGAGAGAGTACGGAAGTGTATGGTAGAGATGACGACTGTCGGTGTGCGTGGTGAAGGCATGCGGAGTGTGCCAGAGTGTTCCACCGGAAGCTGGAGTGTGGAGGGACTCGGGTCGTGCCGGCAGGGATCGTGACGGTGGCCACGGCGAGGGGAGGCCCGGCGACGACGACCCTGCTGGAGGTGGAGGCCAGCGACGGCGTGCACTCGGGCGTGGCCAGGGTGCGGCTGGAGCCGCTGCCGGAGAACCTGCACGCGCCGCAGTTCCAGCGGCCGCTGCTGGAGGCGCGGGTGCTGGAGAACCAGCCGGCGGGGGCCTTCGTGAGCCGCGTGGCGGCGACGGACGGGGACCCGGGCCCGCTCGGCCGGCCCAGCTACTCCATCCCCTCCGACCTGGCGAGGGAGGCGTTCCGCGTCGACAAGCACACTGGTGCGTGCAGCCCAGAACCTACTGTAAGAGAATGTGTTTGATGTCTACTGCAGACAGTAGCTGCATCGACGTGCAAACGAGTATTGCGTATAGGTTTCATAGCCCATGCACGGTTACTTCACACTTTTCTGAAGCCCTGATGAAGTTCTTCTTCCGAGATATTCCTCCTGCTCATGAAAACATAGCTTG
>NQII01004402.1:78880-97108 GCA_002778355.1 Clitarchus hookeri
CGCCTTTCCTCCAGGTGTGCCTTACCACCGGTCAAAGTAGAGATGAAATGCCGGTTCTGGTCCACCCACCCCAGTTTCTTACATCACCATGTTTTCACTCTTGAAGACTAATGTACCACAACTAAGCAGTTGAGTCACCCTGAGTGCCTGGCCAGATGCGTTTGGCACATTGTGGAGGTGTGTGTTTGCTTCAGGTACTGAAGCAGGCCACAATTGAGTCCCTTACCTCTGGGACTGGCCACAGCATTGAACAACTGATGCCCTGGTGGTGTCCTGGTGTGATACACACAGTGTAAGTAGTGCCCCGTCTGTGCCACCTGTTTTCCGAGTGCTAAGAGATATTATANTAGAGATGAAATGCCGGTTCTGGTCCACCCACCCCAGTTTCTTACATCACCATGTTTTCACTCTTGAAGACTAATATACCACAACTAAGCAGTTGAGTTACCCTGAGTGCCTGGCCAGATGCGTTTGGCACATTGTGGAGGTGTGTGTTTGCTTGAGGTACTGAAGCAGGCCACAATTGAATCCCTTACCTCTGGGACGGGCCACAGCATTGAACAACTGATGCCCTGGTGGCGTCCTGGTGTGATACACACAGTGTAAGTAGTGCCCCGTCTGTGCCACCTGTTTTCCGAGTGCTAAGAGATATTATATCCAGGTGGTTGACACCACTCTGCACTTCATCAGAATAAGAGAACGTATTTGTGCTTTGGCCGTCTGCAAGATTGCTCGAGAGAGTTGCACCGCCTTAGCTTATATATATTACCTCCCCCATGAGGGCCAAACCAGGGAAAGGCTTATGGCTTATTGTATATTATATTTATAAAGTTTATTTATATGTATAAAAATTGGAATAGTTTAAAGATTTTCAAAGTGAACACTACTGAAGATTGTTACACGATCTCCTGCCAGACCAAGAGCTGTAAAGAAAATGGGCAAACAATGTGTCATATTAAATGCGTTGTTCAAGGAGTTTCCGCTTTGCTCTAAAAAGTACACTCCTCATTAAAAGTCTTTATATGTAAGCAAGAGCTGCCTCACGTGTGCTACTGCAAAATTATTGAATAAAGTGTCAAAAATTAAGTGCAGTACTATCTGCATTCACCAACCCCAGTTATTTCCTGGTGTGTCATAATTGTAATTTGCAACAGCTCTATTTATTGAAAATGCGCTGTTTATTTAACTCTTTTCCTCGTGCGTTAGTTTATATTTCTAATGCATTTTTGTAAAAGCAAATATGGCGACAAATTGATCATAACTATAAATTCTATATTACATTCACTTTTCAAATAACTGCATGGGAAGCAAATGTTTATTTTTAAGTTGTAAACAAGGTACACTATTACATTTTTCAAACATTATGGAAGTGAGTTCAAGATAATAATTCTTTTAATTAGCTTCAATCGTCACGAAAATCTAATTAAAGGTACTGATTTTTTTTCAGGTTAAAGCCACAGACGACGATGAAGGGATGTCAGCCGAAGTGGAATATTCTATATATCAAACTCAGTTATCAGGAGTGAAAGATATTTTTGGAATCAACAGACACACTGGAGATATAACACTGTTAAGGAGCGCAATTTCACTGGGTAATTATAGTAGTGTAACAAACAGTGTTTATTTACTTCAATATGTTTTTTTCGTTTTATATTTAATTGAATTATTGTCTTAATTGGTAACCAGCCACTGAATAGCCAACAAACGATCAAGCATTCTAATTTATCAATTACAAGTTAAATTTTAAAGATGCTATATAGAAATAAAGACTTCTTTGATTGTAAGTAAAATATAAAGCAAATATGAAATATATATGCATTATGTGTATAAACAGTTTCCTGTGGAGACACAATTCAACTACAAGTATTTGCACATATAAAATATTATCTTAAAAAGAGGCTGGTTTGTTTCTAACAACTACACAAAAATTCATATGTAAAAATTTCCAATATTCTTATTTGGAGTATTTGATGGTTTTAAAAGACAAATAACTTTATCTGCGCAGATACAAATTCAAATCAAACATACGCGTGATCACTTCTTAACCGCCTTGTTTTTCAATTTATCACACCNTCTGCGCAGATACAAATTCAAATCAAACATACGCGTGATCACTTCTTAACCGCCTTGTTTTTCAATTTATCACACCTACCCTAACTCTCCTTAGAATTTCTAACATTTGAAGTGATATCAGCTTGGTTCTAATAGGAGAGCCCCTTTTCATTTATTGCTAATCTCATCCTACACTTATCGTCATGATGGAAGAATATACAGATATTATTCGATTATGCAGATTATCTCATGAGTTTTGGCAAGAATAATACAAAATATTTTCAGATTAATTTAGTAAATCCAAGAACCTAAGCCAGACATTTAACCCAATATATTCGATCATCATTAGTTGCGGTATTTTCCTTGAGGATAAACCAGGTTAGTTACTATTAATAATTTGAAGAATTANTATTCGATCATCATTAGTTGCGGTATTTTCCTTGAGGATAAACCAGGTTAGTTACTATTAATAATTTGAAGAATTTACATTTTTTTATATAAGAGGCGAGCTACTTGCCAACCTAATAAAATCATTTACCCCGAGTAACGGTTTATTTACATCAATAAAATAATTCCTTGAATATAATAACTGTTACCAAATTTATTAAGACTAAAAAAAATCTTGAGAAATCAAAACTAAGTTTAACAAACAAAACAATCATATTTAGAAAATACTAAACCATTAAAAAAATCTACATCGATTTTGTTGATACCACACAATNACAAACAAAACAATCATATTTAGAAAATACTAAACCATTAAAAAAATCTACATCGATTTTGTTGATACCACACAATTTATAGTAAGATACAAAAATTTTTGAAACGAGTCAAAAAGCTCGTTTGTTTTCAAGGTTGTTCAATGAGTGAATATAGTCAAATATGATTAATTGAGTACAGNCACAGTGTAAGTAGTGCCCCGTCTGTGCCACCTGTTTTCCGAGTGCTAAGAGATATTATATCCAGGTGGTTGACATCACTCTGCACTTCATCAGAATAAGAGAACGTCTTTGTGCTTTGGCCGTCTGCAAGATTGCTCGAGAGAGTTGCACTGCCTTAGCTTATATATACTTCCTACCTAATGAGGGCCCAACCGGGGAAAGACTTATGGCTTATTGTATATTATATTTATAAGGTTTATTTATAGGTATAAGAATTGGAATAATTTAAATATTTTCAAAGTGAACACTACTGAAGATTGTTACACGATCTCCTGCCAGACCAAGAGTTGTACAGAAAAATGGGCAAACAATGTGTCATATTAAATGCGTTGTTCAAGGAGTTTCCGCTTTGCTCTAAAAAGTACACTCCTCATTAAAAGTCTTTATATGTAAGCAAGAGCTGCCTCACATGTGCTACTGCAAAATGATTGAATAAAGTGTCAATCATTAAGTGCAGTACTATCTGCATTCACCAACCCCAGTTATTTTCTGGTGTGTCATAATTATAATTTGCAACAGCTCTATTTATTGAAAATGCGCGTTTATTTAACTCTTTTCCTCGTGCATTAGTTTATATTTCTAATGCATTTTTTGTAAAAGCAAATATGGTGACAAATTGATCATAACTATAAATTCTATATTACATTCACTTTTCAAATAACTGCATGGGAAGCAAATGTTTATTTTTAAGTTGTAAACAAGGTACATTATTACATTTTTCAAACATTATGGAAGTGAGTTCAAGATAATAATTCTTTTAATTAGCTTCAATCGTCACGAAAATCTAATTAAAGGTACTGATTTTTTTTCAGGTTAAAGCCACAGACAACGATGAAGGGATGTCGGCCGAAGTGGAATATTCTATATATCAAACTCAGTTATCAGGAGTGAAAGATATTTTTGGAATCAACAGACACACTGGAGATATAACACTGTTAAGGAGCGCAATTTCACTGGGTAATTATAGTAGTGTAACAAACAGTGTTTATTTACTTCAATATGTTTTTTTCGTAACAAATTTAATTTACTTATTTTTATAATTGGTAACCAACCACTGAATAGCCAACTAACGATCAAGCATTCTAATTTATCAATTACAAGTGAAATTTTAAAGATATTATGTAGAAATAAAAACCTCTTTGATTGTAAGTAAAATATTAAGTAAATATGAAATATAGTATATGCATTATATGTAGAAACGGTTACCTGTGGAGACACAATTCAACTACAAGTATTTGCACATATAACATATTATCTTAAAAAGAGGCTGGTTTGTTTCTAACAACTACACAAAAATTCATCTGTGAAAATTTCCAATATTCTTATTTGGAGTATTTGATGGTTTTAGAAGACAAATAACTTTCTCTGCGCAGATACAAATTCAAATCAAACATACGCGTGATCACTTCTTAACCGCCTTGTTTTTCAATTTATCACACCTACCCTAACTCTCCTTAGAATTTCTAACATTTGAAGTGATATCAGCTTGGTTCTAATAGGAGAGCCCCTTTTCATTTATTGCTAATCTCATCCTACACTTATCGTCATGATGGAAGAATATACAGATATTATTCGATTATGCAGATTATCTCATGAGTTTTGGCAAGAATAATACAAAATATTTTCAGATTAATTTAGTAAATCCAAGAACCTAAGCCAGACATTTAACCCAATATATTCGATCATCATTAGTTGCGGTATTTTCCTTGAGGATAAACCAGGTTAGTTACTATTAATAATTTGAAGAATTAACATTTTTTATATAAGAGACGAGCTACTTGCCAACCTAATAAAATCATTTACCCCGAGTAACGGTTTATTTACATCAAAAGAATAATTCCTTGAATATAATAACTGTTACCAAATTTACTAACACTAAAAAAAATCTTGAAAAATCAAAACTAAGTTTTACAAACAAAACAATCATATTTAGAAAATACTAAACCATTAAAAAAATCTACATCGATTTTGTTGATACCACACAATTTATAGTAAGATACAAAAATTTTTGAAACGAGTCAAAAAGCTCGTTTGTTTTCAAGGTTGTTCAATGAGTGAATATAGTCAAATATGATTAATTGAGTACAGCAGATGTTTCGATGTAGGCTGCAGTCGCCGTTTTAAGGATAGCAGTTGACATGAGACTCGCTGATGCTTCCCCACGTGCAAGTGTGTCTGATTGGTTGGATTAGTTGCCCAAACATGTAATAAGCAGCCACTCAACGATCAAGAGCTTCAGCCAATCAGGACGTACACGATGTTTCAGTGTATGGTACCGCGAAGATAGGAAAGCTCGGCAGAATGTAGGGAAACTACTGTTCTGAAGTTGGCAACAGCAATGCATCCAAAATGTCCGTATGCTTTGTGACTTGTTCGCAATTATATCTTAAAAGCCGAGTGAATATTTCGCTCACATAAGACCGTACCGCCACAACTGAAAATGGTCGATATTTTTACTTTCATTTTTCACGACTGAGAGTTAATGCATGGCCTTTTATCTTTTGAATACTACCAGACGACTGTATAATTTAAGTCCATTATTTTTTTTTTTCCAAATCTGTAATGTATACATTTGTTTTTATCTGTAGGTGCTGCAGAACAATACTGTCAAGCTTTGTTTATTGCTCTAATATAAAGGGACTGCTATTAATTTGAAGGCAAATGAATAACCCAAAATGCCACATTTATATCATAAATGTAGTAGTTCTATTTTTTCAAAACTGTTTCATAACATGGTGCATTAAGAGATGTTGCATTTTCGGGCTTTTTATTGTGATAACTTAATTTTAAAATAGTTCNTCGCTCACATAAGACCGTACCGCCACAACTGAAAATGGTCGATATTTTTACTTTCATTTTTCACGACTGAGAGTTGATGCATGGCCTTTTATCTTATGAATACTACCAGACGACTGTATAATTTAAGTCCATTATTTTTTTTTTCCAAATCTGTAATTTATACATTTGTTTTTATCTGTAGGTGCTGCAGAACAATACCGTCAAGCTTTGTTTATCGCTCTAATGTAAAGGGACTGCTATTAATTTGAAGGCAAATGAATAACCCAAAATGCCACATTTATATCATAAATGTAGTAGTTCTATTTTTTCAAAACGGTTTCATAACATGGTGCATTAAGAGATGTTGCATTTTCGGGCTTTTTATTGTGATAACTTAATTTTAAAATAGTTCNGTTTCATAACATGGTGCATTAAGAGATGTTGCATTTTCGGGCTTTTTATTGTGATAACTTAATTTTAAAATAGTTCATCTAATAGTACCAAAATTCGTAATTTGGTAGTTTAGCATTTGTATTGCTATACATAAAATAGCTACAACAATTAAATCAGAGCTCTCCATCGCATGCCACAGACTACCATTATTTTTCCTCGTGAAAATTACAGTAATAAATACTTTGTGAAAAACTCAGCCATTTACTTAACACTAAAAATTAAAACTTTCAAATTAGATTTTTTGAAAATTAGAATTTATTTTGTGTTGTGGAATTGATCGTTTTAAATGTGCGATTTTAGAGGCCATTCCAGTAATTCAGGTGCATTACGCAACCCGTAAAAATCTCATTTTCTTCTAGGTAATTTTCGTTATGGCTCTAGAAATAAAATGCACAAAAAGTTAAAACTTATATTTTAATTACATTAACGATGCAGTCGCTTTTGGTTGAAGTGTTTCCTCAGAAATTAGGTATAAGGAAATATTACATCATAATATTTATAAACACCTTATTCCTCAGGTTTGCTAACAAAAATACAAGTTATGGATGATTTCGAAAATCGCAGTTAAATTTGAAGCATGTGCACTTGTAACTATTTAAAATGTGATTTATATTAATACTGTAGGTGTATCCCCATATCAGGATCCACCACAAACTCCTAACTAAACCTCTGCAAATCCTGCCCAAGTAACGTCGGTGAGGAAGGGATAGGAAAGATTAATTCCAAAATCACAATAAGGCGAAAACTTAATTTAACACCAAATGTTTTTCCAAGTTTGTAAGGAGAGTGAAGAAAATATATTTAAATGAAGGTCTCCATGTGTAAAGTTTTTAAAATTTAATCTGTGGCACTCTCTTTTCTATGTTTTCTCACGCTGATTTCAGTTACGGTTACAAATAATTTCTAAAGGACATGACACAAAATGAATCCCATATTAAAAAATACAACATATTTTCCCAAGACTATTGTGTATATATATATAAATTTTTTATTGAGACTATATTACACATTTGTGAAAAGAGAGTGAAAAAAACATTTATTTTGTGCTTTTTAACAGCGCTTATAAGTTCCGTTCATACTGGCGCACAGCGCGCACATCATGCCGCCTGTCTCGGACCAAGGGTACTCCCCTCATCACCACACACCTCGGGGGTGTAGATAATTCTCACTGCTACACACCATCCCACACACTTCCTCCTTCATAGTGGCATCGTCCCGAAATACCTAGCATTTGTCACACCTTTCCTCAGTGTACCGGGCCCGCATCAATGTCACTACTACAAGGATTTCATCCCGAGAAATAACTTTCTTCGGCGATGCTCTGAAGCTCAGGAGTTGCCATTCTCCAATAAACCGAGTACAAGAAGCTCGAAAATCTGATGAATTTCGTAGACTCATCCTTATCGAAAGACACTTAACTTCGCACGGCTAAGTCCCAAGAATATCCCCGTAAAATTATTAAGTTTCTTTTTTATACTTATTACCTTGGGCAGGCATCTCTCTCGCAGGAAATGGTAGGCGTCGTCGCGAGTAGCTGGGCCTCGTCGCGCGGCCATTCTGTTAGGTCGACGGACAGTGCAGAACAGACCATCGCTGAGTCAGTGACTCGGACCGCGCATCCAAATACCAAGCTATCCCAGCGCTATACAGGATGATTCTAAAATCATGGGACAAATATTGAGGGGTGGTAGAACTCACTAAAACAAACAATTACTGTATAATAATATATGGGTGGAAGTGACGCGTTGAGGCACAAACACAAACACATAACACATTAACGGAAACATAAAATGTTCACTAGCAGCATACTAAGCGAGTTATTCCGTACAGAAAATGTTA
This sequence comes from Clitarchus hookeri, assembly GCA_002778355.1. Lineage (NCBI taxonomy): Eukaryota > Metazoa > Arthropoda > Insecta > Phasmatodea > Phasmatidae > Clitarchus > Clitarchus hookeri. Next base: position 86,944 of record NQII01004402.1, read on the forward strand.
AAACAGTTGCTATAAATGCATCCACCAAAAGTCACGCATGCTTGACGACCTCTACACATGGCGTGATTGGCTGACAATGGTGGTGTGCGTGAAATACCCGGCGTATTTGAATCTGTTCACCAATCACTCCACCGACGCTACCAAGCTTGCATTACTGTCGGTGGTAGCAATTGTGAGCAAATATTATAAACATTGCTGTAAAAAGGCATTTAGCGGCGACGTTGTAAAAAAAACAATGGATTGCATTTCATGTGTTGTTTTTGTGTTTGTGCCACAACGCGTTACTCCCGCCCATATATTCCTATACAATAATTGTTTGTTTTAGTGAGTTCTACCACCCCTCAATGTTTGTCCCATGATTTTAGAATCACCCTGTGTGCGCACCTGACTTCACTTCCCGCTAACCCAGTATCGAGAGCCACCTGGAACAAGAACGAGGGTAGCTGAGGCTAATCGAGAATCACTGCAGCCATTGCATCATTCCCAACCAATCAGACGTAAAACTCAGCTTGGCATAACACAATTCCCTTGAGATCTTGCATTTTGCAACCCGTGAACCAACCCTGCATTACAAGTAGAAAAGCTCACAGGCGATGCATCTTTCGTGATCCTTCGTTTCCCGACAGCTGACTGGAGCAGGATTCCTTCTTGCTGCTCGCAAATATCCTGTTCCAAAGGCGGCGAAACAAAAACTGAAACACTTCCAGATGACAGGCAAACATTTTACGCGAATATCAAATGAAACCCGAGATGGAGACAGATGAAAAATGTAACAAGTTACATTCCGGCACATAATTTACAAATTTTGTTGCTAAAAACCATAACGAAATGACGCTTGGATCAAGTAAGGTTATTGCATGTTGAATATCGCCCTTGAAGCGCTTGAGAGGCCACAATAAACATATTTTATTTTTACGAACAAGCCGTAATATCAGTGTACTCGCGGTGGAATCTCTCAATGTAAACTATAAGTATCATCAGATATTCTATATAGCGAAGGATAGTATTCCATTTACGCTGTTTTGTTTACACAAACAAGTGAAGGTTAAAAAATGCAGGTGTTTTTAAAAGTACCTTTTCCTTATAATTTTTTTTATTCTCAACACATATTTTCTTGATTGAAAACGAAAATTTCCCATGTGCTTTTTTTCACTGAAGCAAATAAGATTTGCGCTATAGGAAAGAAAACGGTTGAGTGATATAAGAACTTTTCTTTCACACATGATAGTTTTTAGTTCATAACGGATTTTTCTAATCGCTACGTTACCAAATAACCAAATCCTTAAATCATCATCATAATGGTTCAAACTTGAAAAACAGTAACTCAGTTTATCACTAAGAACACTGCTGAACTACTGGAACCACAATGCAAATGCTTTGTTTTCGTTAATATACGCTATAGATCAAACAAAAATGATCTTCGTGACAAACCTGCTTCGCAGTCGTTCATTTTTAACGATATAGGCTATTCACGGTAAAGCAAGCACATTTCAAAACCCTCCCAGTTAGCATAGTAACCAAAAAATTATTTTTCATTGTGGCTTCAGACCTTAAAATTTTGATAGCTGTAAAATGTATATACACTGTGTGTATTAGTCACGTGGTAAATTTTATATAAACAATTGGCGAAAGGACAAACATAGANTAAAATGTATATACACTGTGTGTATTAGTCACGTGGTAAATTTTATATAAACAATTGGCGAAAGGACAAACATAGAGAGCTTATTGGCGGTTGGCTTGCAGAGAACCAAGTGCTGGGGTTCTTCGTGCGGGCCGAGGACCGCGGTACGCCCTCCCTCCACGAGGAAGTACCCGTCGAGGTGGCAGTAGTCGGTCCTCAGGAGCAGCCGCCCGTCTTCGAGAAGACCGACGGCAAGTTCTTCGTCGTAGAGAACTCCCCTCCAGGTCTCGCAGCGCTCGCACCTGTCTCTCGCATGTGCTCTACGCACACGCCTGCTCAACGCATGTGCTTAACACACATGTCTGCTCAACGCATGTGCTTTACACACACGTCTGCTCAACGCATGTGCTTTACACACACGTCTGCTCAACGCATGTGCTCTACGCACACGTCTGCTCAACGCATGTGCTTAACACACACGTCTGCTCAACGCATGTGCTTTACACACACGCCTGCTCAACGCATGTGCTTTACACACACGCCTGCTCAACGAATGCTTGCCTTTGCCCTTTGGTAGCTGCTCAAAAATCATTCACTAGTGCAGTACTTTGATCATTGATGTTGACTCANATGCTTGCCTTTGCCCTTTGGTAGCTGCTCAAAAATCATTCACTAGTGCAGTACTTTGATCATTGATGTTGACTCACAAACTTGGTCGTCACAAAGACTGTTAGTGTTCAGCACTAAAAAAATAATAAACGTTGTCAAATACCAGTGTATCAGGCTCCGAATATTGAACCGGTGCACGAATAACCACAGAAATGTCTTAGAAGTCTAGTTATCGGTACAGTTCTAATTACACCCGACGCACCACTTATGTTCGCACTGAGTGTAATAATATTTTGCATAATAACTACTTTTACTATTTGTTACAAACACAGCTATTTTCTCAATGTTTTGTACATATTTATTTTAAGTGAGATAGTATAAATTATAGTTAAAACATAAATGAAATTATATTCCACAAAAAAAACATTCCTTTTATGTTAACACATGTAAAAAAAAACCTTCTGNTTAAAACATAAATGAAATTATATTCCACAAAAAAAACATTCCTTTTATGTTAACACATGTAAAAAAAAACCTTCTGATACATGGGATATTTAGGAAAGATCCAAACACGTGATACACGGGGAGATTTTCGAAAGATTTGATTCAGAAAGTGTGAGGAAACTGCGAATTGACTATAGTATTTGTTACGATAGAATTTCCACTTTTCTTTCCCAACAATACAAAATCTCACATNGAAACTGCGAATTGACTATAGTATTTGTTACGATAGAATTTCCACTTTTCTTTCCCAACAATACAAAATCTCACATGCCTCATTCAACCCTTGAGACTTACAAGGCTATGCCAGGTAACCACACACCTATCCACACATTCTTCCGCAAGGCACAAGATGAATGATGAGTAATAGTAAATTCAGCTAATTTTTCTTCTCCCTTTGTCCTTCTTATGTGCCATCTGGGCAAATAAAATTAACGTTACTTCAGCGCACTGTTCTAGCAAGGCTTTGAAGTCCTCTATTATAACCCACGAGTCACCGGAGATAATGTGGCAATACTGTAGTTAGTTTGTTCTATCGAAGTATTACAAGCATATAAAAATATAATAGAACTAAAATGAAAAATTTCTAGAATATACGTAAGGTACATTCAAAAACATACACGATTGAATGCATTATAGTGTTGGGAAGTATTTAACTTCGCTGAAAATTATAAAAACATTCGCACGTTAATCAGTTTAAACAATTACATAAAGTAGTATAACATCAAGTTAAGACTCTGAGTCAACTCAAATAATGATTTTTAATCCCTTCTTTTAAGTGCATTTCGTAAAAAAATNACATCAAGTTAAGACTCTGAGTCAACTCAAATAATGATTTTTAATCCCTTCTTTTAAGTGCATTTCGTAAAAAAATGGATAACATACAATGACATCACATCATGTAAAAAATCTGGTGCACAACTCACATTTAACATACTACTGCAGACTGTATACGGCTAATGGAGAACTTTTGGAATGAAAATTTTAACAATACCACTGCCCCTACCTGCATATGTTTTGACGGGCACACTTAACTCGCGTGCTGCCAGTAAAGTTAAGCTTTGTTTGCATGAGGCCGAGGAGTATCCAAGGAGTAGAACTTTAGCAGGGCTTCAGAAAAGTAGGAAGTAAGAGTAACTGGAGTACAACGACGGAGGGAAAGTATCTCCATGCGTACAAGCTGAATCATATGTGTTAGGCAAACATTTGCAAATACTGAAAATATGTNCGGAGGGAAAGTATCTCCATGCGTACAAGCTGAATCATATGTGTTAGGCAAACATTTGCAAATACTGAAAATATGTAATGCATGCAAGGTTAAGAATGAAGAGATTTGTAGAATACTTACAAAATAACTTGAAAAAAGTTAGGTGGTAGGAGTTATCTAGTTCTTGTGATCAACAGAGAGCGCACTAACGCATTGAGCGTGCCTGGGACAAGTTGAAAACACTTCCATTAAGAGCTGCACAGATGGAATGGGACCTTCGACCGGAAGATGACGTCAACTCTTTGATTACAAGCATGCCGCGGCGTGTTAGGGACCTGTACAGTGCACATGGAGGCCGTACATATTACTGAAGTGCAGTGAGAAGAAATAAACTCTCTGTAGTCAGAGACACAATTTAGTTAGTTTTATTGTTCCTTCGTGTTTCGTCAGTGATACTGGAAAAAAAATTTTTTTTACAAGCACTTTAAATTTCACTCGTTGTATCGGCTTACTTTACGTATACTACACGAGTTTGTGCATTCCGTATGTATATTTCAAACTTTTAGTGAGGTGTGTATTTTTATAATTTCACAGTTTCACTTGACTAAAGTACGAATAAAGTGATCAGGTCCACATCAATTTTAATCATATGTATGGTGGAATAATACACAATGTGTGCTCATGTGGATGTTAAGCCAGGCTTTCAAAAGTGCTTATTTTACCATGCCAGGTTCCCGAACTTGCTGATGCATAAACACCAACCTTACCATAAGTTAAGAAAACAGTCAATTACCTACGAAATTATATTTTGTGTTATTTGCTGGAACTCAAGCTATTAGGTAGCTAGGTTTCACGATGCCGCTGCAGTCACTTTAAATATTTAAATATTAATATATCATCATCTTTACAATCGACTTGATAAGAAATGTTATTAATTATTTGGTTTTGTAGATAAATATTTTTTCAGGAATCATAATATACAATAGCATATGAATTCACTGTAAAGATAAACACGGAAAATGGTGGAGAAAGGATTGCAATAGCAAAGTGAATGCTCAGGAGAAAAGCCCCGTAATGTGGTTGTCGGGGGACAGCGGGGGTTGGAGACTCCAAAGTATTGCCTGCGAAAGGCGCATCACTCGTGGGGCCCGCTGATGAAATGCTCTAATTTTGGATTAAACATAACAATACCTTACTTAGCTTATCCTAACCTAGCCTGACCTAATCTAATACAATTAAACCCAACATAATTTAACCTAAACCGACACCACCTAACATAACCTAACCTGGACTTGTGTAACATAAAATAACCTAAAGTGTCGTGTTCGAACCTAACATAACCGTACGTTACCTAACCGATAATAACCTAACCTATCCAAACCTATACACTGTAAAAACATTTCTGGTAAATCTATAATTTCTGGTAACATATACATTGTATAGGAATAATACCAAATGTCAAGTTACAAATATAGGAATGTTAACAGTGGTTACTATGCAAGGTTGGGGACTTCCCTACGCATTTGATGGTTTTGTGAGGGAATGTAGGAACGGTATGATGGATGTANTACTATGCAAGGTTGGGGACTTCCCTACGCATTTGATGGTTTTGTGAGGGAATGTAGGAACGGTATGATGGATGTATGGGAAAATAGTTTACCATTCGCACTTTCTCACTAATAATATACATTGATATCGTAGTTTTACTAATAATTTCTCAGAGTGATAGTCTAAGATGAAGTACCGTAAGCAACCCAACATAATCTAAGATAGCCGTAAGTAACCAAATGAAGGGGCACAATGCAGAGTGCTACTGCACAGTAAGAGCGTCATAAGATGGCGTGATATGTAGTGAGGGCTGCCTGCCGGGGCNACTATGCAAGGTTGGGGACTTCCCTACGCATTTGATGGTTTTGTGAGGGAATGTAGGAACGGTATGATGGATGTACGGGAAAGTAGTTTACCATTCGCACTTTCTCACTAATAATATACATTGATATCGTAGTTTTACTAATAATTTCTCAGAGTGATAGTCTAAGATGAAGTACCGTAAGCAACCCAACATAATCTAAGATAGCCGTAAGTAACCAAATGGAGGGTCACAATGCAGAGTGCTACTGCACAGTAAGAGCGTCATAAGATGGCGTGATATGTAGTGAGGGCTGCCTGCCGGGGCGTGGGGCGAGCCCGAGCAGTGGTCGTCCTGTGTGGTGCTAGCGTCTGCAGCGGAGGACGCGTGTGTCTCTGCGCAGGAACCGCGGTGGCGCAGCTGCAGCTGGCGGGAGATCCCGCGGGCGTGGCGTGGCGCCTCGTGTCCGCGGAGCCGGAGCTCTTCTCCGTGGACGCCGGAGGGAGGCTGCGCGTCGCGGCGCCGCTGGACCGCGAGGCCGCGGACAGCCACGTGGTGGGGGTGCTGGCGGAGACGCGCTCGGGGCGGGCGCTCGCGGAGATCTCCGTGCAGCTTCTCGACGAGGACGACAACCCGCCCGTCTTCCACAGCCCTCTCTACCGCGTGTCCGTCGCCGAGGACGTGCCTCCGGGCACCTCCCTCCTCCGCGGTGAGTCGCTGATCGCCTCCAGCACCCGTCTTCGCTATACCATCTAGACTGTTACAACACGGACAGGCATTGGACGGTTGTAGGTGCCATCTAGACTGTTACAACACGGACAGGCATTGGTCGGTTGTAGGTGCCATCTAGACTGTTACAACACGGACAGGCATTGGTCGGTTGTAGGTGCCATCTAGACTGTTACAACACGGACAGGCATTGGTCGGTCGTAGGTGCCATCTAGACTGTTACAACATGGACAGGCATTGGTCGGTTGTAGGTGCCATCTAGACTGTTACAACACGGACAGGCATTGGTCGGTTGTAGGTGCCATCTAGACTGTTACAACATGGACAGGCATTGGTCGGTTGTAGGTGCCATCTAGACTGTTACAACATGGATAGGCATTGGTCGGTTGTAGGTGCCATTTAAATGTTAACACTAATATTAATACCAACATAATCGTCAGTTAGTTGCCTTCCTGTCTGTGATTTCCTTTGCGACTGTACAAATGGTTTCTTCTACACAACGACACGTCCCTACTTCATATCGTACGTCGTGGACCGTACTTTTTTGGGGAAATAGCAAAATAAAGTGAGACGATGTTAACATTTTAATACCCTGAAAATTGGAACCCGAATTCAGTATAGAAATTTTTTGGCGTGGCTCTGTTGTATTTCAAAATATTGATTAAAAAAAAAGTTATGTTAGGCTTGTTCGCTAAATTGAGCTTTTTTTAACCTGCATCGTACCTATGAAATGGCATGTGTTCAAAATTTGAACTACTATAGAAGTCATTCAAAGATCCCGATACACAACATAAAATATTAATGTTGTTTTTAACTGAAGTGTTTATAATGCCTGCCAGTAGATTTCTAACGTACATAGAAGGGGCAAGGCTTAAGGGGCTTTAGTAACTAAATCAAATTAACAAATTTTGTAATACTAAATAAAAATTATGTACTGAGAATTGGAACAACAGGTTGCAATAAGATTCCCGGGGGTGTGCACTTGAGGATGGAGCGTCCTCCCGGAGTGACACCCTGCGCACGTGACCGACGCCTGGCGACCCGGTGTTGCAGTGTCGGCGGTGGACGAGGACGAGGGCGCGGCGGGGGAGGTGCGCTACTCGCTGTTGCCCGACGCCGGCGTCTTCGCCGTGCACGCGCACAGCGGCTGGCTGACGACCGCGGCGCCGCTGGACCGCGAGGCCCGGCCGGAGCACCTGCTGCATGTGGCGGCGTCCAGCGGCCGGCACCACTCCACCGCGGCGGTGCTCGTGCGCCTGATCGACTGCAACGACAACCCGCCCGTCTTCAGCCGCGCCCACTACGTCGCCGCAGGTACAACCTCCTCCTGACTCGCACATCGCAAAAACAATACTCGCCGTAGACACTCCAAGTAGACATTCTGCGGTCTTGCATGAAAGAATACTTGCCTAAGACACTCCAAGTCGAGATTCTGCAGTCTTGCATGCGGAAAAATTTTGTTTAGTCCTTTAAAAATAATTTTTCAGGCCTATACTTGAATCTTCTACTTGTTACATAAAGTAACATAAAATTTATTAAAAATAGTTCTACTCTATTAAGAAACATTTTTTCTTTGCACCTTCTGCATTTAAAAAAAAATTACAAAAAAAACTCATGTAGTTTCTCTTTTTGGATACTGTATAAATGCATTTTTAATTAACGTATTTAATTTTTGGTGGTAGTAGCGCAATCTTCTTTTCAATCACCTTTCAGATCTGTTTATTCATGCCACGTGTATCTTCATGAATATGAGCATAAAACTGGCTGTAACGTAGTGTTTCATCTTCAGGTTTAAAGTGTATATTCGCTTGAAAGTATTTGTGGTATGAAATAACTATGAATAAGTGACACGTCAGTGATATTGCTCAGAAAACATAGACCACTCACAATATTAAAAACAATATACACTGAAGAGCCAAAAAAAAGTGGTACACCTGCCAAATATCATCGAATTTAATAGTTCTGCTGGCTGTTCATGATGTGAACAAAGTATATAAATATGTTTATCAGTGCAACGTCTGCAGCAAAGTTCAGTACATGTTCTTATACTAGTTTTGAGTGTATCCGATCAGTATATTTTACGATAAGGTATTTTGAAGATACCATTTTTATCTATGTTGGAGAGCTCGGTAACAGCGCTCGTAATGAGCTTAGTATCTACAAAGCCGTTTCCGTACCTCATATAAATTACACTTTCTTTCCGTAGATCAGTGCATACGATGCACGGGGAAATGTGTACTTCAAATTCTCTCCAATGTAGCTGAGTCTTCATGACCATATTCCTGTTGAGCGGGGTCAGTCCCCACTACCTCGGATTTTCAGAATTTTTGCAAAAAAACCTGCAGTGTGGATTTGTATTGAATTTCATGGGACGACAAGGCACGTGAAATTCCTTCAGATGTTTTCTGAAGTTGGCATTGCTTGACTACCGCGATAAGTTTAACTACTGTAGTCGCCTGCAGTAAAAATAACTTCTTCCCTGCTGTTATTAGTTATATATGCAGGGTGTATCAGTACAGCGGTTGCAAACTTTCAGGAGAGATAGAGCACACCTAGACGATCGGAAATCACATAGCATCGCATGGTCGGAAACGCTTTCCTGGCGCGGTAGTGACGACACAAAACACAAGAACGGAAGGACACGAACCTTGATTTCTTCTTCTGGGGTTACGTCGAGGCACTGGTGTACGAAACTCCCGTCAACAGTGTTGAGGAACTTGTTGCACGCATCGTGGCAGCTGCTGGGGAAGTCCGGGACACGCCCGGTATTTTCGCCAACGTCAGATCTTCAATGCGCCGGAGATGTGAGGCCTGCATCACGGCCCGGGGTCGTCATTTCGAACACCTTCTTTGATTTTTACTGTACGAAGAAAATAAACACGTTTACTCACCCTGTTCGTGTCCTTTCTGTCTTGTGTTTTGTGTCGTAACTACCGTGCCAAGAAAGCGTTTCCGACCGTGCGTTGCTATGTGATTTCCGATCGTCTAGGTGTACCCTATCTCTCCTGAAAGTTTGTAACCGCTGTACTGATACACCATGTATATAACGGAAGTGAAGTTGTAACAACCTGATGAAGCTTGAGAAGCTGTTATTTGTGCTGCGTCGGGCGGAAAAATTCCGTTAAGCGATCTTAAATGTGATTTAGGGGCTGAATAGGATGAATCCAAGATGGCGGGGACTGGCCATATGAGCAAAGTTCCCGGTGGAACCGGGCGCTTTCCTCTCCAACCTCCCCTCCTGGTGGCCGATACCTATTTAAGGTTATACCAGGAGCACTAACTTTCTAGTCTTACGTTAAATCCCTCGGAACAAGATCTAAATCGGCACTTTTCAATCTCGAGGAACCACCGGAAACTTTGTGTTTTAGAAACCGCCAGGCGGGCCAAAAAGTATGCTAATTGCCATTCACTCCTACCGTGAAAGAAGGCAACGGCCTTCTTTCACGTCATATTGCGCATGGCGGTAGAACCGCGCAGTGCGACCGAGCCACGTGAGCAGTGCGGCTGTTGTGTGGCAGTGAAGGAGGGCGCGCCAGCGGGCACAGTGGTGCTGCGGCTGGAGACGACGGACGACGACGCAGGCCCGCTGCCTCCGCTGCAGTACCACGTCACCGAGGGGGACCCGGGCCTGCTGTTCGCGGTGCGC